>JAXBDA010004519.1:0-28573 GCA_036023075.1 Gaultheria prostrata | reverse complement strand
TTTTTGTCTTTATTCAACGTGAAATTACCAAATTACCCTTCATATGGAAAAGGTGACTCTTGAAGTAAGGGTAATTTGGTAATTTCAGGTTGAATAAAGACAAAAAGGGAGTGTGTGGGGATAAAAGGGGGGTGTGGAAATCATTTCCCTTGCTTTATTGTGGCCATTTTTATTGAATCGAGAACTTTGTAGGGCCTGGAATATTTCTGGGAAGATTTTGCTTTGAGTGTCTTGTATAGCCCAAGATTTTTTTTTTCATGCAGTTTTGTTTAGAGTCTGTTTTTTATATGTTCAGGGGTATACCTATTTGATCCTCTTGTATCTAGTTTCTTTTTCTCTCTTTTACCCCAAAAAAATAAAATATGACTCGTGCTCAATGCTGAATTTATTGAGCATGAGTGAGATCTTATCATAAAAAATAAAAAATAAAAATGTGCGATATGTTTTAGATAAATATTTATAGCTAGGGTCCCCTATTAAAAGCATTATTACCTTCTCATTTTCAACTAACCCCTTTCACTTCTAGTCCAGATTCGTATTTCTGCGTTGCTATCTTCTCCTTCAAAATTTACCTGTTTAAAAATATTCTTTTTTTTCTTTTTTCTTTTTTCCCTAATCGGTACAGGTAATCCAACTGTACGTCATAATAAATTAAGACAACAAATCGATTTAGCACCTTGAAAAAACTTCTGAAATACTACGGTATCAAGTCGAAAATTTTGGCTTCAAAAAAAATTTGCTCAAATCATTGGAGACCAATTTGTAATCAGGATCACGTTATTTCATTTATTTTAATTTATCAAATATCTACGATGATCTTCAATCCGCGTTCTAAAAATTGACATCCATCTTGCTTTAATTCTTTTAATTTTTAAAACTATTCTTATATTTTTTACATATATATACAAGGGTCAACATACCCCAATCATTATGAGCCATCTACTCCACTTGGAATTAATGTTCCATAGGTCAATGTTTCAAGTTTTCAAACGCCATTGGCTTCTTATATTTTAGTTAACAAATTGTATTTCATATATTTATTTATTTATTTAAGGGAAACTATTATTATATTTGCAGCTAAAAGAATTAGTAATAAAGTATAAATGCGACAGCCATATCTTTGGGACCTTGCTACATGTACCGACCAAAACACCCAGAAAATGTACCGACGGCTCTCTGGGACCCACTTTTGGGTTCCACACGCACGATCCGAGCCGTTCATTTATCTTAAAAAGAATTCCGGGGGTCCCCACAAAAATTCAACGCAATTGGACGGTTAGAAGTGGTTAAACCAAAGTCCCACTGTTTCAATCAAAAATCTCCTCGGAAAAATATTATAAGAATAATGAACGGTTCGGATCACTCGTGTGGGACCCAAAAGTGGATCCCCAAGCTCTGTACGTTTTCTGTGGCTATGGTTCGGTACCCATAGGTTTTTCCTTATCTTCGTCTCTTATGTATTCATCTAGGCGAATTGAGCTTCAAATGTGAAAGGACTTTGTATGATAAGATTCTCACATGCGTCAGAATATATTTGACCCATTCTAACACCCAAAGCATTAATTCCTTCTAGTATTGTTTACCATTTCGTTTTCCAGTAACTGTGTTGCTTTCTAATTTTAAGTCCCATATTCAACTTGGAAGAAAGAAAAGGAAAAAAATTAAGAGAAAGTTAATTAGTCATCCTATTTCCAGACCTTACTTACGTTGGTATCCATGACATCATCGCCATTTAAGTTCTCATCCCGAAATTGCATAAATGCTCCATTATGCCCTTATTAATTAAGGAAAATGCTAATCTCAGCCCAAAGGGCGGAGGATAAGTATAAAGTGTATAGATATATGAACTAGTTTATCATTTTATACATATTATCCTCTACCTATTGGGTGCAGGTTAGCAAGACACATTAATTAATTATCTCTCTCCAAATTCATTTTTATCTGGACACTTTACCTCTTTATTTTCATAAATCACTCCTCTCTAGTACAACTCAAAAATGCTAGTTTCGCCACTGCTAATAGCCCCATTAAATGGTGAAATAACCCAATAAATATGAGGGGAAATTGAATCCTAATGAACACTTCTCAGTTAAGTCAGCCTACTCCAAATCGGGAAGGGCTATGCTCACCAAGAGTGGAGATTTTTGTTTGGATTGCTTTACAGGATAAGGCCTCCCAAGATCAGTCCTTGCTTCCAGAAACATTATTGACCCTTTGGATTTGGGCTTGTGTCCCCTACACTTGGATCGAGTTAATACTCAGCTATTGAAGCAATGGAGGTGGCTGACCTTGTAAAGACCAGAGTTGCTCTCCCGATCAAGGCAAAATTCAATATTGGAGTATACACAGTGGAAGACTTCAAGCATCGTCTTTGACGGCATTCCTAGACTCAGGGGTGTTCCACTAACGGAGTTTTTTTAGCTTTTTGACTTTTCACAGCTTTTTATGTGATGTATTGTGAGAGAGTGATTGTATCGATTTTTGTAATAAGCTGGCTTTTTTACTTTTCTGAGTTGATGGAATTGGGATCTGTGATGCTCTCTTAAAGGTTTCATTTATTTCTTTTTCTGGTCTCCTCCAATGGAGCATTGGCTGTTTTCCAGTTTTTCCTGTTAACGCTTTCATGTTTTCCGTTTTTGTTTGGCTTTGTTTCTGTCTTCCAACTTTGTTAATTCCCTCTTCTTTGCCTTCCCCCATCCCAGCCCCCTCAATTTACCCTTACCAAGTTTTAATGGAGTAATATATATTTCTATGCTTTTTTTTTTTTTTTTTAAAAAACGTATAGAAAGGAAACAACACCTTCACGCAGGTGTGAAGATTCAAAACAAAGTCCACGATTACTAACACGCAGTTTTTTATTGACCAAGTCACATGATAATACCATTTGTCTGCACTCCATTTTTTGACCACTTTCATATCTCATTAGATTAAAAAACACGTCGTCGATTTTAGCATCTGTGTTACATGTGCGAATATAGGTAGAGAGAGAAGAAGAAAAAAGAGAGAGAGAATACTCCATGAAACAATGATGCAAAAGAAGAAAACTAGAGTCGGCAACATGACTCGGTTTACTCAGCCTACCTTCTTCTATTCTGCAAATAAATCATTAAAAGGACATGATATTATTATGCTTCGGAAAGATATTTCTAGAAATGATGAATACCCTAAATCGTACCTCATACATCGCAGCCATCGGATGGACCAGAAAGTCAGAAACTATACAGTCGACATACAAAAACTTCTAGCACCTGTAAAATGCTAAAACTTCTGTATACCTAAAATCCTGTACAAAAGTCGGAAAAAAAGCTCCTCCCTCCAACGTCTTGATGAGAGAGATTTATCTTCCTCTATTTGGCACTTCGTAAGGGTATTTAAGGCATATAGAGCAGAGTTGCATGTTTCTTGCCCTCCAACTTGGAAGAGAAAAAAAAACCAGTGGTAACTCAATGATGACCTTCCATGAGATCAGCAAGAGTAATCTTGCCACAATTGCCGGTGTCTAGTCGATCAAACTTCTTGCAGATCAGCATGACGTCTTTCTCTGAAACCTTTTCCATCTCCTTAAGCTTGTATATAACGTACTCCGATTTACTGCAAAATATTCTCAAGTCAGCTCGATGTGTACGTACTTGAAGTCTTACGACTCCAATCAAATGGTGGTGCAAACGGTCAATAATGATGAGTAGAAGATTTCAAGCACGAAATGAGAAGGCTCGCACCTCATTTAAAGATCACTTAACCTAAAATCCACCATATTAACGCAATTATTTGGTAAATCAGAAAAATGCAAGTATTGCCTTCTAGAAACATAAAATTGGGAGCCATCAAAACAAAGACATCAACCAATAGATGATCACGATACACACCAAACTTGCAAGAAAATCATCATTACTGCACTAACATACAGAGGAACAGAGAGGCACACAATAGAAAAAGGGAAAAACTATCACAGAAACAACACAGAACTTTCCCAAAAAAAAAGGATGAAACCTACACGAGTGGTAGAACAAACACTTCTAGAATGTGATGGAACACCACAAAAAAAAAAAAAAATTCTCCAAAATGGTTTGTCCTGAAGGTTTCCAAATAAACTTTTCCATTCTTAATGAAAAGGTAGAGGCAGAGAAGTTAGTGGCAAGAAGGGGTGTGAACAGCCCCCAACTCTGGAACAAATTACTAGCTAAATGTTACAAAGTGGATTCATCAATACAATTATCTATTTTAAGAAGAAACTCAATCATCAATTCCAATGTCTCAATCAATCATATCGCCTCCATATATGTCACAAATGATATTGCATTATAGGCACAACAGGTCAACTAGGAACTGTTATTGTCAACAAATCACTTGGGTAAATAACCCTACTAGCTGAAAGAGTTCACTACAAATAACTAAGTAAACAAACTAGCAACCTCTTATACAACAGGGTTAAGCTCCTTCCATACATCTATCCTCTATATCCGTCAAGACTCCATTTTTTGGATTCCACTTCGGGTCCATAACAATTATCCGAATCATTCATCTTGTAGATCCGGCAGAGAAGATCTCTGTAAAAAATTAGGCTGATTGGAGTTAACCCTTATACGATGGCCCCACCTGCCTAGGAAAGTATATTCTGAATCCACCAGTGTCCCACATGAATTTGTCCGTAGTTGCCCCAAACACGCCAAAAGTGCATCTCCAACCCATACTTCATCTCTCAATATTTTGCAGGAAAGTTTCACTCCAACCAATCCTCCGTTTCTCCCTCCATTTGAGACTATCTTCTCCACTTCACTATTCACGTTTTTTAATTCCTATTTCATTCATCAAATGAGTATTTGTACATTTTTTTCCTATACAACTTGTACCATTCAAATTTTGTTCACAATACCTTCAAAATTAGATCAATATTGAAGATTTTTAGTAAAAGTTTGAAAAATACCAATTGGAATTTTGGAGGGAAAATGATGAATGTTTGAGATTAGGAGTGAATCTTTTGAAAAATGGAGGTAAACATAGAGAATTGGGTTGGAGTTGCTTTACTTCAAAATCACTTTTTTAATAAAACACATTATTCTGATACTCTCAAATAGAGGTAAAAATGGAGCATTGGATTGGAGATGCTCTTAGGTTACCACAGGTTCATATGCTCGCTCTAGCTATCTCAACAACATCGATATCTGTTGTCCCTAAGCAAACACTACACGGGCCTCAAATGTCTGAGAGTCAACCATAAACGTCCACCACCCTCTTTAGGAGAAAGGCTCCCCGTTCTGAAACTATTTACTATACCCTAGTCTGGCGTACATAGTACTAACTCCTTTGGACCCGCCACTAGCCCTCACTGGTTTGTCCTACGCCACACCACACACTGAGAGACCTTTGTGTTAGCCTTGATGCCATTCCCTTCCAGCTCCACAAAATAGAATACAACTCGCAAATAACTTTGAGTCAACATTCAGACTCCTTTTCTCCATATCTATTCCTCATGGCTTTTATTGCAATTAAAATGGAAAGATCATAATGCACAATGAGTGATCAACTGGTGTAGGATGTGAGTCATTTCGCAATACAATCAAAGAAGAATACTCACATCTGTTTGTATGAAAACAAATGGACATCTTCAACAAATATAGATGACGTAGGGAAGCTACGTCACTGGGGCTCTAAAAAGGCTATGATTGTTCAATTTTGCAAGTCGTTTCAACGTTTAAACGGTAAACATGCACATTTGGGAGATCAAGGGGGAGGAGATAATGTACCAAATATGGATCTAAGATGAACGATACCTAAACTGTTAGAATTATTGCCAGAAGAGCACTATATACCTTCCAAATAATACTTTACCTTCTAGGATGTACCTTCAACTAGAGCATACACATACAGGGGCGGAGCTAGTATTGAGGGTGGGTAGGTGCCCGTGCCACCCCCAACCCAGTTTCAAGCCAAAAAAATTTTTACCTAAGGTAATTTTGTTAGGCACCTAAACTGGTTTCTGACAACTTTGTATATTGTCCAGATAATGTAAAGATCTATTCTATATAAACTGAATGAACGGTTTGGACTTTGGATCATATCAATACTATTGTAATGGCTTTCATTTGAAGACCACAAGATTTTTTATTTTTTTTTCCCCTCCTGGGGTATGCCCCTTGTAGGCTGTACATTCGCTTAGCCTTTTTTATATTTCACGCTGATTTACCCAAAAAAAAAAATGACCAAAGAAATTTGCTCAAATATTTTATGTAACCTTCCTATTCACATTTTGCCGACAACACGCAACCACAAAAGTGGACTCCTATCGATAGTGCCACTCTTGAACTTTAATCTTGGCTCCACCACTAAACATATACAAAAAAAAAAAGAGCAAGATGAAAACACCCCTTTCTATAGAGTACAGTTCTCAGTCTCCACAAATATGAGGAAAACTAGAAATCCAAAAAGAAAGGCAAATAAGCGCGTATTGCCTGAATTTCTTTTTTCCTGTTTGAATTCTACCATAAGAGTTCATCTCCGTCTGCATCACCCATGCCAACCAATACCACTGTGCTCTATGTCCATCTCTCTCCCCTAAACACTCACTGATATCCTAAGCCACCGCCACTGCCTCCAATACCATCCCCATTTACATTATCATCATCCACCATTCCCATAGATATCAACCAAGCTGAAAATCGCAATTGTTTATGAATGCTATCTGACCATAATTATCACCCCTAAGACCAAAACCCAACTTCGATGAATTCAACCCCCCTTGAGAAATACGATGTCCATCAATACCAAAGCTACAATTGATTTAGGTCCTAGACCAGAATTCTGCCAGTGACATTGAACTACAAACAATGGTCGCCGACAATTTTGCCTATGACATTAACATAGTGTCGATCAATATCTGGTTTGGGTAGAAATGAGGTGGGAAAAAATATAAACAAACTTATATGAAGGATTAAAAGTCCTTTTCGTTAAGTAAACTAAACCTATAAGAAGAAAAAAACTGAAAAGGTGGCAAACCTGTACGCATGAAGGTCATAAGCGGTATGTAGGCATAAATGGAACATTAGAGAAGTAAGACCATTATAAAGTTGCATGAAGAAAACTCGATTATTTTACATAAACATGAAGATAACTTGACATCCTCAAAGATCCTCCCATTTCGCTCCCTCCAAACTATCCGAACACAGAGCAGTAGCCTATCAAGTGTCCTTCTTCTTCACTAGGCAACAAGAATCCCACTTCGCAAGAAGCTCACCCATCGAAGTTGAAATCACCCAAACCAAAGCAAACAAATTCTAATATCTAAGCTTACAAAGTGATTAAGTATAAGATGGTTATAAAACATTATTTTTCTCTTCCTGAGGTTATCATAGTCAAGATTCGTAGGCGATGGTAATGTCCCTCAACTACGAACATTAGAATTCCCCACATGACACATTGCAGTAGACCTGGATACTAGTGATGTGTGCAGGCACGTGTTTTCTTTTCTTTTGATCATCAGAAAATGCATACAACCAGGTGTTTGACTATCAAATTAGTCAATTCTCTTGTCCAACGACAGGAGGATACCCAAAATATGGCTATTACTATTTTAAAAAGTTGTCTTATTTATATGATCAAATGACGTTTAAAAGATGATTTAAGGAACTTGATGAAGAGTAAACGAGTCTTGGAAGTAGGATACTGATGAGCAATGATTCGTTCGGAAAAATGTTTCTACAAAAAAACTGTTTGGCATTGGATCGTTTGCAAAATACAACCAAAAGTACATTCATGTAGTTGTTAATGTCAATCATTCGATGCATGTTGATTCCACAGCCAAAAAGAAGCAAGCAAATCAAGAAAAAATCTTGTGATACTACGATGAATATGCAACGTTGGATTCTATAGAGACAAAATGTATCTTGACCAAATTTTAGGGTGCGAAGTGCGAGAAATCTTTGTCAAAAAAGTTCTTAGAGTTTTTAGTTTTATAGTTTGACCCACATTAAAAAAATTAAAACTTGTTCTTCCATAGCCCAATGTATCCTCATTATACCCTTCCCATATCCTAACGTGTCTGGGTCCTTTCTAATACTACAATCACAATAATATGGTACACAACACTATCGGAAAGCTCCCCCTTCAACTTCGTGGGTATCCTAATGTCACACCACACTCTCGGAACGCTCTGCCACTTGACCCATCCAACTTGTACTCTTTGCGTCACATCTTCCGTAATCTCTCCACCATCGCTAACAATTGAGCCAAGATACTTAAAAGTTAAAACACTCGCTTCATGGTAACTCCTGATTTTGGAGGGTCCTTTTGTCAACACCAGCACTTTGACTGCCCCTAAACCTGCATTCCATGTACTACTGATCCTAAATCTTATTGACTCCAATGCTTCCCTTCAAGCTTAATTTAGCACTAACACCTCTTGCAGTTTCATCTGCCGAGACAATATCATCCACAAACAACATTCACTATGTGATAATATCCTCAATATATCTAGTCGATTCATCAATACCTAAAACAAAGAAGTAAGGACTCTTACTGCAATCCTACTGTGATTGGCAATTTCAACTCATAGAGATTTTTCCAAGATGAAAGTGTTGTTCTCAAAATGAACTGTGCATCATAGTCATTCATCTTTGCTTGATTTCCTGAAAGAGAACCAACCGGTTATCCCAATATAGGATCATTCGTTCATTGAGCTGAATGTTGTTAAGATGGAACTTCTGGTGGTTTACCATGTAACTACGATATCAATACACCTCAGATTGGTTTACAAATTCGCACTATTCAGTGCTCTTGCAGTATGGACAAGTGTAAAGACAGATTTTGCTAAGATTTCCAAATACTTAGGAATCTAAGATGGCAATGGTTTTAAAAGTTCATCATTCATAGGCTAAAGTCTAAACCATTGAAAGGATATTATTATTATGGTTCTGGTTAAACTCACTTTCGAGCTAAAATTTCCTTTAAAATTAGAATGGCATCAATTGAAAGTTATAAACAACGTCTTCAAGACTCTCAAACAAGTTACGTCAAAAAGCACTACTTTTGCACGTTTTCAGCTAAATCTCCTTCAAATTGTCGAAAGGGTCAAAAGTTGTGTGGAATAATTCATCAAAGAAACAAAAAAATGCATGCTTTGATATTTCCAAAAGTATTTACATCTTTTAGACTTTATCTATCGAGATTTCACGACTTCAACTATCGAGATTTCAAGACTTCATCAATGGTGAATTTTTCAGGAATTCCATATCATCAACAAAACCGCTTGTCAGAATAAAGTATATGAAAAACACACCAGCATACCCTACAAAAACTTAGAATAAGATGATGTAAGTGTCACATGAGTTCCCATACTTCCATATAAGCAAATGCTTGCAATTATATTACTGCTGAACTCCAAGTACCTCATAATTCCAATTCTGGGAGCTTACCATTGCAACCTATGACTAACTTCTCATGAATCTCATGCTACCCAAAATAACCACAACCAAACCAAAACAAACCAAGCCTTAAGACCCAACCACCAAAATAACCATAAAGAATAGAAAGAAAATGTGATTCGATGCGAATCTGAGTGACAAAAAGAATTTACTCACAAAAAAGAGAAAAAGAATTTACCTCACAAATCCATTATTGTCAATGTCAGCAGCGAGAAACTGAGACACCGTCATATCCTGACCAAGCACCCATTTGGCCATCTTTCTATGCCGCTTATCCACTCTTGCCTCGGCCAAGTACAGAAAAGCCCTAGCAACAGCAAGTGTCGATACGAGCAACCAAATTGACGCAAAAAGCCGACCTGTCATGGACGTGAATGCCCTGTCACCATAGCCAACTGTCGTAACTGACATGACCGAAAGATAGAATGCATCCAACCATACCAACCTCTCCACATAATGCATAACAGCGGCTCCAATCCCAATACAAAGAACCACAACACCCAAAGCCAATCCCACCTTCATTCGAATCCTCATCCTCCCTTTCTTCATATCAAACATAATTGACCCCGGCCTGTCCCTATCTGCACCACCTTTTACATTTCTCAAAAGATAATTTTCTTGCAAATCGAGCATGTAACTGACCATCCCGGAAAGCAAAATATCGATAAACCCAAACCCCACCAGCACAAACATTATCGAAAACAACTTTGTGGTGGTACTATTAGGGGTAATGTCACCATATCCAATAGTGCACATTGTCACTATGCAAAAATACAAAGCATCAACAACTGGGTGTGTCTCAATGGCAACAAAATCATCGCGATTTAGAGCATATATGATCACACCAAACAGCAAATAGAGAACCAAAAGAATACAAGCCTGCCGAATAATCGAAGAAGAAACATAATGTGGGGGTTTACCAGCTGAGGGATGCTCAACTTCATTGATTGTTGCCATGGCAGGGGCAGTTTTGGACCTATGGAGATTACTTTTGCATCTGTAACTGGGATCATTGAACCAAGATTGACTATTTTGTGGGTCTGAATTGGTGGTTGAATCTGAGGAAGAACAAGGAGGGGTGGAGAGTAATCTTGGAGAATTTACGGTTAGGGTTAGGGCATCAACAAGACTTGAAGATTGATCGTTGGATGATGGAGAAGAGGGCCCAAAGATGAGCCTTTCTTTAAGCTCTGATGGGGTTAGAGGCAAAGGAAGAGAAATTTCATCGTTTTCAGGGAGGGTACAAAGTGGTGATGGTTGTGGCCGTCTAGGGCTAATATATGGAAGAAGTGGCTCTTTCTCCATCTGGGTTCGCCGGGAAACCTCTTCTGGCCCGCCAGAATACCAGAAGTAGCGAGGGGTTTGGATTATGAGGCGGTTTTATGACGTGGTGGGTTTAGATGTGGATGATGGAACAGAAAGAAAATTGAACAGGACACGAAACAGAGCAGAACTACAGAACTGCAGAAAAAAACCTACAAAACCCTTCTGAACTAATGGAATACTTTACAAATGATCAAACTTATCGATGAGATTTTTTTGTAATTACGGGCATAACAACATACGAACTGCTGTATAGATACCAAAATGGATAGCGATGTTGACAAATGTTAACTAACATGTACTGGAAATTTCTCCAGAGCGATAAGATTCATAAGAGCCTCTCTTTTTCCCGATCTTTATAGGGTCACATGCTCTTTGTGAATTGGGGCTAAACAGTTTTCACTTTTCACAACACACACAGTTGCCCACTTCCCCTTCCAACGAGAAGAGAACATTTTACCGAGCCAAAAAAAGAGAGAGAGAGAAGATAACATTTTACTAGTATATTGCATGAAATTTTAATTTCGTCCATATAGTACTCCCTCCGTCCCTTAATAAGTATAGACATTTCCATTTTTGGCTGTCCCTTAATAAGTGTGTTTTGAAAAGTTAGTGGAAACATTTTCTATTTTGCCCTTAAAATTAGATTCCTTTTTGAAAAGGTAGTGGGTATTATTATATTGATAAGGGTAAGTAGTGGAAAGTAGATGTAAAAGTTGATGTGAGAGAAAATAAGTTGGAATTACGAGATAACACACTTAAAAAGATATGGAGGGAGTATTAATTACGTCAATTTAATGTTTGTAGACTATATTTCGTCTCCAATTCGTCCCTATTTGATGGCTTGACTTGAGCAAACAAAATTCATGGTCAATTTGTCATTCAATCGTCCTCGAACCCTAGAAATACCATAACTCTATCTTCTTCGGACCCTGAGACTGATCTAACCCTACTTTAGCCGAGACTGAATTATCTGAGCCTGAGACGAAAGCCCATTGCAAACACCTAAACAACAAATCTTGCATCCTCACTCTGAACGAGATTCCGATAAATCTCCCGGGAGACAAATTTGAGATTTCATGCAAACAAAAGCAACTATTTTGTACTTTTGATTTTGCGAAATAAAAACATGAGTAACATATTTCTCACATCAGTTATTTTTTATTGAATAATCAAAATATGTAGAGAAAATTTTATTTTTATTTATTTACAAATTACAAATATGTTAAGAAATTCAAAAAGCAACCTCTAAAATGGTACAAAAAAATATTAAGTAACTGATTGCAATTTCAAGTTGAGAATGATGTTGTAAGCGAACCTATAACTCTGGTACATATAGCTTACATTGGCCCGACATGGAGTCCATTTTGTTGATATGATGCGAACCTTTTTTTTTTACTAGGTTTCTATTTTAGCTAATATTTGGAAGAGGTTGCTTCTTATTTCATGATACTTTGTAAGGCTGCATGTGAGAAATTACTCTGGAATTTTTAAGGTAGTCCGATTATATATCTATTACCTATCCAATTGTGTTGGAAAAAAAAAAAAATACCCGTTCAATTGTTCTAAAACTAATGTTGATCAATCATACATTTGCCAATATTTGATCAACACGTAGTTTTTATGTGAAGGATCGAATCAGTGAGCCCAAAAATAAGTAGAGTACAGGTCAACAAATGGACCTCACAGATTATGTCAACTAGTGTTGTGTGCATCCCCCTGGTTAATTTGATGTACTCGATTACTTAACAGTCAAGAGTGCCCCATTTCTAAACCAAAGTAGATTATAAGATGACAAAATATTACCGAACAACTTTTTTTCTTTTTAATCGATCATGTGAAAAATAAAATATCATGATTGTAAAAATCATGATAAGACCATTGAATAAATACGAGATTAAGACCTTTAACAAACAAGGGCTTTTTGAATTTAGTAGCATGTTTGTAATACGCGTTACATTAAAAATTGGATTTCTTCAACATATTGATTATACAGTAACACAAAAATAATGGAGAAGAGAAACATATTATGTGTAAGTAATATTAGTTTTTGCAAAAGTCAAAGAAAATGGTAAAATTTTAGAAATAATCCACGTAGTTTGCACAAAATCTCAGTTTTGTCCCTCTGTGAGATGAATCACAATTTCGCCCATGTGTTACGTTTGTTCCTATCGCAAAGTCAACAAGAGACACGAAGTTGTGATGGATGTACATGATGGAGTTAAAATTGACATAATTAGTATTGGAGGTATGAAATTAAAATTTCATGCAAACTAGAGGGACTGTTCATAAAAAGTTTGTAAAAAAGGAAAAGAACATCGTGCCCACTTGTTTTTTATTGGAGCACAATATTGGTCCACGATCACACCGGGACTTATGTTTTCATTCCGGTCACTTTTGGAGATTCCATCCCCAAATTCAAATAGACACAATTTTGCCTGTATATATAGATATACTATGAATTTTTGGTTACTGTATATGCAAAGATTTTTGGGACTAAATCAAAAACTTGGGGGTCTAAATCTATTATTTAGGGATATACACGGTAAAAAGAATCCCTACTTCACGCTTCCCATAGTAAATTCGAAAACTATACATATAGGTTTCATGGTTAATTTATTCATATTATTTTCACACCTAATTGGTAAATCGGTTCAACATTCAATGGTAATCATCGCCCACCATTGTCCTGCATGATTGTACGACGGTCCATACATAATTAGTTCTACATTACTATAGTGGTCGAAGGAACCAACATCCATGGTAAATTCAAAAATCATACAAACTGGTTTGATGGTTAATTTATTCGTATTTCATGATAAGTTTAAGCTACCCATCATTCATTTTCAATTGAATCAAACCATTTGTCATGACAGATTTGTACAACATTTTATGGTAAATTTCATTAAGATTCATATAAAGTTTGCATATCATTGATTTTTTTAGAATTTTATCAATCTGGAATTCCTGATTATTGTAAAGATTAATCAATCTAGCACTCATGATAGTACCAGTGGTCATGGTAAATTGGTTCAAATAATGGTAATTCCATAGTGATTCATGATAGAATTCTAAAGAATTAATGATAGCAAACTTAACGTGAATCTTGTTGAAATTTTCTATGAATACTATACAAATCTACCATGGAAATGGGTGGGAAAACAATATACATATATCAGAGATGGAAGCAAAATCAGTGGGATTTGGATATCTCAAATTTTTAAAATTTAAAACTCTCTATTCTATGTATCATGTAATTACTGTAATTGTAATATATATATATAGTTCAAGGGACACGTAAAAAAAATACAAAAAGAGACACACTCTCTTCCTCTTCCACATCTCACATGTACTCAATTTCCCCTCCCCACTCTCTTCCTTGCGTGTGCTCTCTCTCTCTCTCTCTCTCTCTCTCTCTCTCTCATGCTTCTCTCTCTCTCCTCTTTTTATGTTAAATGGTAAACTATTTATAACTTTTGTTTTATATATTCATTTTTAATGAAATTTATATATTTGAAATCTACACTGAAAGGTCTACAAAATAAGATACATATTCAATGTGAAATTATGTGAAAATAAAATCTTTAAATTTTCAATGTGAATTTTAATTATAATGTGACATAATTTAAATAATGTAACATTATAATTAAAATTCACATTGCAAAATTAAGATTTTATTTTCAGATAATTTCACATTCAATATGGATCTCATTTTGTAGATCTTATCGAGTAAGTTTTAAATATATAAATTTTATTAAAAATGAATATATAAAATAAAAGTTATAAACATTTTAAGATTTGAAATAAAAAGAGGAGAGAAAGGGGCATGAGATATAGGGTGACGAGGAGAGAAAGTGGCAAGAGAGAGAAAGAGAGAGCGCAACACACGCATGGGTGGGAGATGGGGAGGGAGAAATTGAGTACACGTGAGATGTGGAAGAGAGAGGGGGTAGAATAAAGATTTAATCCCAACCATCCATTTCAATGGTTAAGATGGTGTGTCTCTTTTTGTGTTTTTTATGTGTCCCCGGAACCGGCCCTATATATATACAATCAAGATGCAGTTCACACCCTTAAAATGCGGACTCCGTCCACACCTTTACTTTCCCGATTAAATTTTTATGATCCAAATCATCCAATGTGTTTAAAACGTATTTTTAAGGGGCCACGCGAGAAATCACCAAAAAAAAAATGGCCGAGAAGGGCTTGATCCGAGCAATTATTCATAAAATTGCATATATACAATTTTTTTGAAAAACTGCTCGGATTATGCCATGCCCTGTCATTTTTTTGGTGATTTCTCGTAGAGACCCTTAAAAGCACCTTTTAACACATCCGATGGTTCGGATCATGAAAATTTGATCGGGAAAGTGAAGGTGTGGACGGAGTCTGCATTTTAAGGGTGTGGACTGGATCCTTGGTGTATATATATATATGGATACATCAAACCTGAAAACTTTAGGGATTTTCCGGAGTTATGATCATTAGAGTTGATATCCAAAAACTGGTATATGATAGTGATAAAATAATCACCGCAGCGGTATCTGGTCTGCCTAAATTAGTCACTCTACGGCAGAGGTGTGTTTCAACAACCTTATCTTCAACGGATTCACTCTCGATCCAAAGGTCAGCTTAATATCACGCTATTCAGGACCGAACTATGGCATTATCTCCATAATATGATTCAAATAAGACCATTATCACTATAAAAGCAACCCTTTCAACAAAAAAAAAAGGTAACAAACTACAAATTTACTAATAGCTCACTCGAATTTCACCTACATCTTCTACTCCATACTGAATTGGTGTCAAGTTATTCAATTTTCCACGTTATCAATTGAGCACGCCAGAAAACGACTCATCAGTATACAATTCAAGAGCTAATATCTGAATTTATTAACATTTTTTTTATAGTTAATATCCGAAACTTATATATATATATATATATATACAAAAACAAACGAAGTGCGGGAGAGAGGGTGCCTATTGGTGCCTGGGGTGGTCGGTCAGTGGTGAGTCATAGGGGAGGGAGGGAGGGGATTTCAAACTTCAGCAAATTAGGCGAAGGTCCGAAAGAAATGGCCTAATGGGGGATTTAATCCGAGCTAAGTTTCCGTAAGGTGTGAAGTCCGCAACGGCTAGCTCCGTTCAAAAGTTGGGTCCTTTTGAAGTCAGAGATGGCGGCGCCAAGTCACAACTCGGGCAATTATGGACCGAATTCCGCTTTTTGATCTGGTTGTTGAAGTTAGAGATGCAAGGGTGTGTGTTATTTAAACTTCCTTTTCTAGCAAGTGGTCTAACAATGTCAAATGTAGATGCTCTAAACCCACCACGTCATAAAACCGCCACATAATCCAAACCCCTCGCTACGTCTGGCATTCTGGCGGGCCAGAAGCGATTTTCCGGCGAACCCAGATGGAGAAAGAGCCACTTCTTCCATATATTAGCCCTAGACAGCCACAACAAATCACCACCATCACCACTTTGAACCCTCCCTGAAAACTATGAAATTTCTCTTCCTTTGCCTCTAAACCCATTGGAGCTCAAAGAAAGGCTTATCTTTGGGCCCTCTTCTCCATCATCCAACGATCAATCTTCAAGTCTTGTTGATGCCCTAACCCTAACCGTAAATTCTCCAAGATTACACTCCACCCTTCCTTGTTCTTTCTCAGATTCAACCACTAATTCATACCCACAAAATAGTCAATCTTGGTTCAATGATCCCAGTTACAATTGCAAAAGTAATCCCCATAGGTCCAAAACTACCCCTGCCATGGCAACAATCAATGAAGTTGAGCATCCCTTAGCTGGTAAACCGCCACATCTTGTTTCTTCTTTGATTATTTGCCAGGCTTGTATTCTTTTGGTTCTCTATTTGCTAATTGGTGTGATCATATATGCTCTTAATCGCGATGATTTTGTTGCCATTGAGACACACCCAGTTGTTGATGCTTTGTATTTTTGTATAGTGACAATGTGCACTATTGGATATGGTGACATTACCCCTAATAGTACCACCATAAAGTTGTTTTCGATAATGTTTGTGTTGGTGGGGTTTGGGTTTATCGATATTTTGCTTTCCGGGATGGTCAGTTACATGCTAGATTTGCAAGAAAATTATCTTTTGAGAAATGTAAAAGGTGGTGCAGATAGGGACAGGCCGGGGTCAATTATGTTTGATGTTAAGAAAGGGAGGATGAGGATTCGAATGAAGGTGGGATTGGCTTTGGGTGTTGTGGTTCTTTGTATTGGGATTGGAGCCGCTGTTATGCATTATGTGGAGAGGTTGGTATGGTTGGATGCATTCTATCTTTTGGTCATGTCAGTTACGACAGTTGGCTATGGGGACAAGGCATTCACATCCACGATAGGTCGGCTTTTTGCGTCAATTTGGTTGCTCGTATCGACACTTGATGTTGCTAGGGATTTTCTATACTTGGCCGAGGCAAGAGTGGATAAGCGGCATAGAAAGATGGCCAAATGGGTGCTTGGTAAGGATATGACGGTCTCTCAGTTTCTCGCTGCTGACATTGACAATAATGGATTTGTGAGGTAAATTCTTTGTCTCTTTTTTGTGAGTAAATTCTTTTTGTCACTCAGATTCGCATCGAATCACATTTTCTTTCTATTCTTTATGGTTATTTTGGTGGTTGGGTCTTAAGGCTCGGTTTGTTTTGGTTTGGTTGTGGTTATTTTGGGTAGCATGAGATTCATGAGAAGTTAGTCATAGCCTGTTGGTTGCAATGGAAAGCTCTCAGAATTGGAATTATGTGGTACTTGGAGTTCAGCAGTAATATAATTGCAAGCATTTGCTTATATGGAAGTATGGGAACTCATGTGACACTGACATCATCTTATTCTAAGTTCTTGTAGGGTATGCTGGTTTTTTTTTCATATACTTTATTCAGACAAACGGTTTTGTTGATGATATGGAATTCCTAAAAAATTCACCATGGATGAAGTCTTGAAATCTCGATAGATGAAGTTGTGGAATCTCGATAGATAAAGTCCAAAAGATGTAAATACTTTTGGAAATATCACAGCATGCATTTTTTTGTTTCTTTGATGAATTTTTCCACACAACTTTTCACCCATTCAACATTTTGAAGGAGATTTAGCTGAAAACATGCAAAAGTAGTGCTTTTTACGTAACTTGTTTGAGAGTCTTAAAGACGTTGCTTATAACTTTCAATTGTTGCCATTCTAATTTTAAAGGAAATTTTAGCTCAAAAGTGAGTTTAACCAGAACCATAATATCCTTTCAATGGTTTAGACTTTAGCCTATGAATATGAACTTTTAAAACCATTGCCATCTTAGATTCCTAAGTATTCGGAAATCTTAGCAAAATCTGTCTTTGCACTTGTCCATATTGCAATAGCAATGAATAATGCGAATTGGTAAACCAATCTGAGGTGTATTGATATCGTAGTTACATGGTAAACCACCAGAAGTTCCATCTTAACAACATTCAGCTCAATGAACGAATGATCCTGTATTAGGATAATGTGGACAGCCACTTCCAGTGCCAGGAAAATGTTTTTGAAAAATACGAGTCGCCACCCGGGATTTCATTTTGGAAAATCCTTTTGGTACCCGAGAAACCGTTTAAAAATAATTGATGACTCTTGTGCCGTTCGGAAAAAGATTTGGTCCGCGAAAAAGATTCTTTTTGGGTCCGGAAGCCAAGTTACGGGCGAGGAAGGTTTTTGGAAAAGCACCCCGCTCGCCCAGGATATTCCCGGTCTCTACTAAATATTTGTGGGATTTTCTTTTTAAAATGTTTTATTGAAAGTCTTTGACAATTAATCAAGTAAATAACTGGAAATAACAAATAAATGAAATTAACAAGACTACAAGGAAATAAAATAAAATGAAGGAACTAAATGTTAAATAAAGTAAAGTTGAGGGAAAAAGTATAATTTTGAAAATGTAAATCGCACCAGAGAATAAGAAAACAGGGGAGATTTACTGGAAAACAGGGGAAAACAGGGGAGAGCCGCCCGGCTCTCTGGGACAGTCGTTCGGCTCTGGTGAAAGAGTCGTCCGGTCCTTAATCAGGGCCGACCAGCCCTCTGGCCATTTTTTGCAAAATATTTTCTATCCTCTGGAGGGAATGGAGTTTGGACTCGAAAACCGGTTTCTTTTATACAAAAATTCTCCTAAGAGGAGTATTAATGTTTAGAAAATATTTTGGGGAAGAAATGTATCCCGAGAAAGGCCGAACCGCGCGATTATGATGAAAAATCACTCGTTTCGATACCTCGGGAAGATTTTTACTGTAAATAAACTTTCCCGGACTCGAAAATAACTACTGGAGTTACTCCGAATTCGGGAAAATATCCCTCAAAAGACCGCGGTTATGGAACCCGGTCCAGAAAATATGATTTTATACCTTGATCGGATTGATTCGAACGCCTGAAAGAAACTTGTTTTTCCTCGGTTTTGATTCTCAATGCCCTCGCAAACTTCTGAAGTTGGGTAGGTGTTTTTGAAATATTTTTCGTATAGAGTTTCCTATTGGAAGAGAAAGTAACTGGATGCGGGGAAATTTTGCACGATTTTTGTTTTGCAATCTCTCTTTCGCAATTACCGTCTTCAACATTTTTCCTCTCTACCTCTTCACCCTTTTTTTTCAAAGTGAGCGAATGGAACTGATTTTATAGGCGCTGAGGTTACCCACGAAATCACGCAAGAGATTTTTATCATCATGATATTCCCCGGCGCGGGGAATATATTCTTCTGCAGTAAATCTCTGAACCCGGATTTTCTGACAAGACAGGTAATAGACAGAGCCGGCCGGTTCTCAAAGAGGGCCGTCCGGTCCTGACATCAAAGCCGTCCGGTCTTTGCAAGGGACAAAGGCCGCCCAGTCTAGGTTTTAAAGCCGTCCGGTCTTCTACTCCTCACTTCTGAAAATTCTTTGTTGTTTTCAAATGGTTTTAAAGGCGTGATCGATCATTTCAAGGTATTCTACATATTTTCTTTTATTTATCATCGGGGAGACGCAGGGCAAAATTGGGGTGTCTACAGTTATCCGGTTGGTTCTCTTTCAGGAAATCAAGCAAAGATGAATGACTATGATGCACAGTTCATTTTGAGAACAACACTTGCATCTTAGAAAAATCTCTATGAGTTGAAATTGCCAATCACAGTAGGATTGCAGTAAGGGTTCGCTTTAAGTCCTTACTTCTTTGTTTTAGTTATTGATGAATCGACTAGAGATATTGAGGATATGATCACAAAGTGAATGTTGTTTGTGGATGATATTGTCTCGGCAGATGAAACTACAAGAGGTGTTAGTGCTAAATTAAGCTTGAAGGGAAGCATTGGAGTCAATAAGATTTACTAATAGCTCACTCGAATTTCACCTACATCTTCTACTCCATACTGAATTGGTGTCAAGTTATTCTATTTTCCATGTTATCAATTGAGCAAGCCAGAAAATGACTCATCAGTATACAATTCGGGAGTTAATATCTGAATTTATTTTTTGTTTTTCTTATAGTAAATATCCGAAACTTATATATACACACACACACACACACCAAGTGCGGGAGAGAGGGTACCTATTGGTGCCTGTGGTGGTCCCTGATCATCATGGGGGTGGTCGGTCAGTGGTGAGTCACAGGGGAGGGAGAGAGGGGATTTCAAACTTAGGCAAATGAGGCTGAGGTCCGAAAGAACTGGCCCAATGGGGGGATTTAATCCGAGCTAAGTTTACGTAAGGTGTGAAGTTCATTTATGCATTTGATTTAGACTCCGGGGTCCAGGATTTGACGAAATTGCCCTTTTTGATATACCAATAAATTTAAAAATGACATTTCCTTCCGTATCGGACTCTCTCTCCGCTTCGTGATATTGGAAGCGATTGCTCTCTCTCTCTCTCTCTCTCCGACTTACAAGATACCGCCCTCGATGAAGAAGAACTGGGCAGTGTTGGCGCCGCAGTGGTGGGTGATGTCGCAGATGATGGTGGCGTGGCAGACTGAGATGAGCTTGGAGAAGACGGCTGTGGGGTTGGTTTCTCTCTCTCATCCCTCATGAAATAGGTGCTTCACCTTATTCCTTTCAAATTTGTGTGTACAAGCCAATGGCAGGAACGGCTAGCTCTGTTCAAAAGTTGGGTGCTTTTGAAGTCAAAGATGGCGGCGGAAAGTGGCAACTCGGGCAATTATGGAACGAATTCCGCTTTTTGATCTGGTTGGTGAAGTTAGAGATGCAAAGGTGCGTGTTATTTAAACTTCCTTTTCTAGCATTGCTTTGTAATTTGCTGAACAATTTTAGTGGCAAATGTAACAGGCCTAAATTTTCTTTTCATAATTACAATTGGTCACTTAGAAATTTTAGCATTTACGATCGTGTTCTATGTAATTATTTTTGCGCTTGGTACAGGTGTAATTCTAATTTAATAGATTTTTGTGTAATATTCTAGTATGAGGCTAAATACACAAATGTGTATATTTAATTAGTCACTTACGTGGCCCTAATTGAATAGCTATAATTTAGGGGTGTGTGATTAGTGTATATTTTATTTAACACGTGGCCCTAATTGAATAGCTATAATTTAGGGGTGTGTGATTAGTGTATATTTTATTTAAATATCTCAACTACTTAGCTATAATTTAGGGACGTGAGTAGTGGGTTGTTTTTATGAGTTTACTTAGACAAATATTTATAAGTGGTTTAGGGTTAGTTTTAGGCGATCCTCCTGACATTGTAAAACAGCCGCAGCATTTAGGGTCTTTTGGAGTTGGTCTCTTTGGGTTTCTTGATTCATGGTAATATTATTCCCCATCTAATTCCTTCTCTTCATATCAATGCTTTAGAGCATCAATATGTGGCTCCCCACTTTAATTTTTGGGTTAAAGTAGGGAGCCAAACCCCCCAAAATCCATCAAAATCAGCCTCTCTATTTTCCCTCACCAAATTATTTTTGCTACAGTACCGCATCAAAATTGGTGCGGTACTGTTCACGCACCATTTTGCTTTTTTACTGTTCATGCACCATTTGCTTTTTTACTGTTCACGCACCATTTGCTTTTTTACTGTTCACGCACCACAACTTTTCTAAACAAATACATCTCCCCAGGCGGGGAGAGTTGCTGGGAGTTTTTTTTTATTTTTTATAGATTTGAGGGGAATAGTTTAATATAGTAAAGTTAAACTAGAGAGTCTGATTTTGTGAGTTTTTGATAAAGTGACTTGCTAATTTATAAAAAGTGTTTTTGAAATTAAATTTGGTGAAAATTTTGGTGCTCCTGATAAGGATGCCTTATAGAAAGTTCATGTCTCTTAAAGTACTATTTTATTTGAGTTGTAGGTCTTAGGTCCATTTAGCCGGCTAGGTTTTTACAATTCGTAGGATCCATTGTTTTAAAATTGCAAACGTACAAGGTCCTTTGCTAGACCAAAATACCCTCAATTCTCTTCTCTTTGAAATAATCGGAGTCTTTTCTCACTCTCTCCCTGTCTGGCGCGATGTCTCCCTGTCTCTCTCTCGCTCTCGCGCGAGTGCACGTCCCTTATCAACAACAGGGTTTCGAAACTCTGTGTTTCAGCTGTTGGCCCCATCCTTCATCATTTGTTCATGTTAAAGAAACTGCATTTTGATGTACAAAAGCAGTTGATGGACCTTTGATTACACAAATTAGGATTATAATCCCAATAACACCAATGGGTTTTTCTTTGGAATTAGTGAGTAGAAGGCCAATGGCACGCCAACAACGGGTATCTACGTTCCAAAGTTAAGTATTGCCGTTAAGAAAGTTTTGAGAAAGAGAGGATCGATCCCTCACGTGGAGGCGGTAACTCGGGAAATTATGAAGCGAATTCCGTTGGTTTAGTAGGTTGTTGAAGTCAAAGATGCAAGGGTGCGCGTTATTTGAAGTTCCTTTTCTAGCATTGCTCTGTGATTTGGTTAACAGTTTTAGTTGCAAAGCAACTGTTTGATGAAATGCCTAAGCAAAGGGTTTTATGCTTGTTTGCATGAATTTAATTGTTTTATGCGCGGGCAACTACTTTCGATGATCTTTTGTTGCTATCAATGACTCATCTGGCGTCTGATCAAGACGCCCTAGAAGGCTCCCCATTTTTAGCAAGCGTTTCTCATGTTGGAATGTGTAGTTTGACATCCAGCCATTTGCAAAGGCTAGCACTTTTCTTTTTCCTGAGGTGTTCGATTAGGGACTAAATGTTTGTTGGGAGCATCTTTTAGTAACAAGCAGCTGGCATAAGTTCCCGTTATTTACAGCAGGTTTGCTCAGCTGATGTTGCAAATGGAAAGCTATTGCTTGCTTGAGCAATGTCCCACTTCAATTATGATTGATTATCTCCCCACGTCGCTGCATAAAGTAGCAACACAAAAAGAAAACGGGCTATATGAATTAACCAATGTTTTGAAAACCGGACCGGTGAGCGAACCGGAAATGGGGCCGGGTGGATGGGTGACCGGTTTAACCGCGGTCGAACCGGAAATGGGGCCGGGTGGATGGGTGACCGGTTTAACCGCGGTCGAACCGGAGTTGAACCGTGACATCATAATTATATTTTAAAATATTTTAATTATATAAAACAAACTAATTTTAAAATATAAATGCACATATCTAAAAAGATATGTGTGAAATGTCATTATTTGGAGTGATAGAGGAACAATTGATCTAGTCTTAAGCCTGTTCAAAAAAGAGATGCATTTTATGCACTTATTTTCTATCCCACATCAGTGAAGAGTGGGATTTGAGACAACCCAAGACACAATAAATACTCAGCAAAGCCGTCGAGGGTGATTTGTGACGTGCTAGGTAGTTGAATACCACGCGCTATGGGTAACAGCTGGCAAACTACTTCAAATTTTTAACCGTCCGGTTCATGAGACCCGTGAATGGTTCTCGCGAGTCAGCTGCTCAACCACCTTTCTTGAGCGGTTTTGATATTAGAGGCCGGTTCTCAAAATAAAACAGTTTTCTGGTATGTCCGGACCAGAGCATGGTCCGGTTCTCGGTTTAACCAGTTGAATCGGCCAGTCCGATCCGATTCTTAAAACACTTGAATTAACCACTTACCATGCTCAAATTGGGGCGCTAGGTGGCAATGCCTTTGGAGTACTAAAAGCTTTCTAGTTCCTAATTGGTTAACAGCTTCTGTGATTTTTGTAGCAAAATGTACCATTTTTACATGAACTTAAGTACTTGAAATGGAAAATCAGCACTCCTCATAGCACTACTCCTGTTCCGCTTTCAGTTGTCCATTTGAAGTTCTATGGCACTAGAACTTGAGAAGGCAATGGATTGGATAAGAAGAAAGGTTGATGAATTCTGTTCGCAACCTTTTTAGACTCCGGTCTTTATTTCGTCAGAATGAGAGATAAAACTGCTAAAGAGTGTCAATGTTTGCAAATATGAAGAGCTGCATGATTTCTGACCTCGATTGTTGGGGCTTATGTTTTTCTGGGCTTATAAATTTTCTGCTGAAAGTGATTAAATGTACATTAAAAAAAATGAACAGGCAATTATGAGTTTTTATTAATAAATCAAAATCCATTCAATTGGTAATGAATTAGTTATAAGTTTAAAGCACGCCGAAAAGATTCGACCTACAAAAATAGAGATATATTTATATGGTGTTATTTCTGAGATAAGACAGGGTATATATATAATGATTTTTTTAATGAGATAATATTATCTCTTGATTTGTTTTTGTAGATATAGAGACTGTTTTACTTGAGATACCATTATCTCTTCCTCTATTTTTTTTAATATATACAGAGACTGCACAAGCTAAGATATTGTTATCTCTTCTTTTTTTTTTTTTTTAGATACATAGACTCGCCTCTTCTATTTCCTTTTTGTCCTGGACGGTTGGTACCAGCCTCGCAAGGAACCGCCTATAGGGCCACACGAGCTGGTTAGATGCGTGGGGCAAAGGGCTTGTATAGAAATCACACTTGGAAAGGGTGGACTAAGATACTGTTATCTCTTGAATTATTTTTGTATTTACGGATTATTTTTTGGCTGAGATACCGTTATCTTATGATTTGGTTTTGTAGATTGTTTTAGGTGAGATAGCGCTATCTCTTGCTTTATTTTGTAGATATAGAAACTGTTTTGGTTGATATATCATTATCTTATACTTTCTTTTACCTAAAACAAAGACTATTTCAGGGGAGACAATGTTATCTCTTACTTTATTTTTGTAGATATAGAGACTGTCTTAGCTGAGATACTGTTATCTCATGCTTTGTTTTTTAGAAACAGAGATTGTCTCAGTTGAGATAGTATTATCTCTTGCTTTGTTTTTGCAAATACATAGACTGTTTTAGTAGAGATACCATTATCTCCTAGTTTGTTTTTTAGAAATAGAAATTTTTCAGTTAAGATAGAGTTATCTCTTTCTCTATTTTTTAGATACTATGACCATTTCAGCTGAGATACCGTTATCTCATTCTTTGTTTTTTGTAAAAATAAAGACTGTTTTAGTTGAGATAGCATCATAGACTATTTTAGCTGAGATAGCGTTATCTTTTGAATTTTTTTTTTTGTAGAAACAAAGACTATTTGTGTTGATATAGCGTTATCTCATTCTTTATTTTTGAAGAAATAGGGACTGTTTCAAGTGAGGTAGCGTTATCTCTTGTTTTATTTTTGTAGATACAGAGACTTTTTTAGCATCTCATGCTTGTTTTTGTAAAAACAGAGACTGTTTCAGTTGAGATAGTGTTATCTCTTGCTTTATTTTTGTATATACATAGACTGCTTTAGCTGAGATACCGTTATCTCATGCTTTGTTTTTTTAGAAAATGATGACTGTTTCAATTGAGATTTGGTTTGTTTTTGTGGATAAAAAGACTGATTTCGTTGAGATATTGCTATCTCATGCTTAGTGGCGGCTCCATGAATTTTTTGGAAGGGTGTTAAAAAAAATACAATATCCTATGTATAAAAAAAGTATTTATCAATATCAACAATTCCTCTCAAAAACTACAAAGTATATTCTCCCCCGTCCTTAATTAATATCTGGCTCGCAAACCTAGGCCTCTAAAATGATGCATTTTTTCTTTCAAAAAATTCAAAACTTTTTTCACAACTTGAAAGAACCCAATTTTTTTTAAAATTCTTAATGATAAAATGCATCATTTTAGAGGCCTAGGTTTGCGATCCGAACATTTATCTAGGGACGAAGGGAGTAATACATTACAATTGCCCTCGACGAGTTTTCATATTTTGAAACCATTGCAGAATAGTCTCAGTATTAACGACATCATGTACACCACCCTCAATATAAATAACCAAGCAATCATTCATTCACTGATCTCCCATTCCGAATATACAGATTGCTCATTGAAGTATGGGTGGGTGTTCAATTATCGTGTGGATTGGGTGTTCATTGATGTATGGATTGGGTATTCAAAGCATGACCTACGTTTTGTCTTCCTTTGTTTTGTAGAAACAGTGACTATTTCAGTTGAAATAATGTTTTCTCTTGCTTTATTTCTGTAGATACAACATTTTTTATAGCTAAGATGCCATTATCACATGCTTTGTTTTTGTAGAAACGGATACTGTTTCGTTTCAGTTGAGATAGTATTATCTCTTGTTTTGATTGAGATACTGCTATCTCGTACTCCCTCCGTCCCATATTGCTTGCCCCTTTTAGGGAAGCGTGCATCTTGCACGCAAAAAATGATATGTTTATGAGAATTATTTTTCTTAAAAATTTACACCAATTTTTTTCTACTCAATTGTTCGAACCTAAGACCAATTTACCGATCTTTAAATTGGTGTAATTTTTTTTGAAATAATATGAATGCTAATACATTAGATTTTACGTGCAAAATGCACGGATATCCGAAAAGGACAAATATTTTGGGACGGAGGGAGTATTTTATTTTAATAGAAACAGAGACTCTTTGAGTTGGGATATATCTCATACTAAAAGAAAACAAAGATGGAATCATCATTAAAATGAAATTCCAAAACATAAGCAAAAGTTTCCCAACAATTGTCCAATTTCAGCGATGTGTCTGATTCAACTGAAATCACAGTAACTAATAAAAAGTCAAATCTATTACAATCCTCATTGGGTGGGTCTTCCTCAGGCAACCCATCATCAACGACGTCTTCCTCATCATTGGATTTGATCAAGGATCAAGACAAGGCCCATGGCAAAGGAAGCATCAAATCCAGGCTTTTAGACAGAGAGAGAATACATCCATCATGATAGATCGTGCAACATCGGTTGGAGAAGAACGACCGACCTTTCGATTTGGCACTCTTCATCTGGGTTACCACCATACATCTCCACCGTCATTTGACTGTCTACTGACGAGGTTCATGTTTATGGTCCTGCAGTATAGTCGAAGTTGGGTGAACGATCGCCTTCGGAACGACTTCCCTTCACCGATTTCACATCTGACTTATTTTCTCTTGTTTTAGGGGCGCTCTCTCTCTCTCTCTCTCTCTCTCTACCGACTGCAATGTGAGGGTATTATGGGAAGCACGTGTGCACGAGGATGGGAGAGGTTACGGAAAATTTTGATGGACTAATTACGGGTTGGGTAATTCTATTAACAACCATGTTTTAGCTAAATTCAACCACGTGAAATTTAACAAATTTAGGACAAAAATACCCTAATGTATAAAGACTATGTTGTCCCTCATTTAACTTGGTTGTATTTAGTAAAACCAACCACTCACTACCCAAACCAAAAAAACCCTTACAAACAACCACACACTTTTGATTTAAGAAAAAAAAAAAAACCACACTTATCTTTCACCCCTCATTTTCCCCATGCTATCTTCACAGTAAAAAGAAAAAGAAAAAATCGTGCCTCTTCCTCTGTTCTTCATCCAGCCACCATTATCATCTTCTCCATCCTCTCTTCTTCTACTCCCCCCCATCTCAAACCCTAAAAATTTTCACTCCCCTCCCCATTCTTCACTTCGCCCTCAATGGAGAATCCAATGGAGCCTTCTATGGAAGGTTCTTCTCCTTCCATTGACCCACTACTCTCGTATTTTGAAACACCAATGAGGCTCAAATTTTTTATTTTAAGCGGCATGGAGGTAAACAAGGAAGCTGATGGGTAGAAAATAGTGGTTTGGGAGGCAAAGACAACACAATAAATAAAATCCAGATTTCAATTTTTCATTTTTCATTTTTTGTTGTCCGCCATTCGGATTCCCAGTATTGAATTTGAACAATATTTTCGGATTTGAATGTTTGAAATATTTACCTTAATTCAGATTTAAAACATGAATTGTTTGTTTAAAATTAATAGATTTAAATTCCCGATGTATGCTTCATTTTTTTGAATCCGAAGTTGTTTTGAATATTCAAAAGTTAAAATGTGAACTATAACAATTACCAACTATGGGCAAACGTGGGATGTGTAGAATCCGAATATGTACCCTAATTGGCAGGGTAATTCTTTCTCACTTTTTATAATCATATGGTACCAAAGCCGACCCTGATTTTTTGAAGGCTTAAAACGAAAACCAAACAGAGGCCTTTCTCGAAATCTTAATGTGCATAATGTAGTCATCACCAACCATGCGAAGTAAGATCAATAAATTGGAGCAGCAAAGGTCCAAGAGGTAGTCATCACCAACCATGAACTAAAGAATGCAGAGTTGATCAAACAACTAATCCACCCTCAAACTAAAGAATGGTGGATGTTATGAATTCAAATTTTAAAAGCTAAACTATTTACTGCGTTTCGGACATAAATAATTGATTTAATTTTACACATCCCACGTTTGCCCATATTCGGATTTTGAAACTTGAAGTAATTGTTTTATTTCACATTTTAACTTCTGAATATTTAAAACAACTTCGGATT
>JAXBDA010004518.1:0-28584 GCA_036023075.1 Gaultheria prostrata | reverse complement strand
ATAATTTCGTCGACATAGAGTACTCTTTGCCGACGAAATCAATTTCCTCGCCATAGAGACCCATTTGGCGAGGAAATTTGAATTTCCTCACCACATTTCGTCGCCATAGGTAATTTTTCTTGTAGTGATTGGAAGAAACCCACTGTAGATACAACCAACTTGACCCAGTATAGATTGCTGCCTATGAATTTTTTGTTAAAGTTGTTCCATTTTCATCTTCATTTCTGTTTGAGCAGCTGCAACACTTGTGCTCTGTTATTTTTTTTTTTCACGTTTCAGAGAGAACAGATGGAGAGGAAAAGAGAGAGAATGATAGGTAAAAGACTTTATTACCCTCGGTCACCACTTTTCCGTCCAACAAATGGATGGAAGTTGGGAATTGGATGAATTAAGTAAGGTTTGGATAGTTAAAGGGGCAAGCTTATTCAATTGGTAGTTTAAGGGGGAAGTAAAAAATATTCTAATAATTTAAGGGGCAAGTACATATTTTACCCTTTGGTATTGTGTAGGATTACTTCTTAGACCGATGCACTTACCCAAACCGACATACCTGTCAACATTTTTGTGAGTTGGAAAATGGTACTTAATGAGAAGGCAAGCCCAAAATAACTCCTATTTCAAGTTGATTGGGTAGGTGATTTGTGGCTTGTATACATTAGTCAATCGAACCTAGACATGTAGTGGACATGGATTTGAATGGTTAGATTGATAGCGGTGCTTATTTTAGTTTCATGACAATGCGAAGGGATCGTTTGATACCGGTATTAGAAGAGCAATATAAAATTGACATGTCTGAAAAAGAAGAAACATCATCTTTAATGAATGATGATACTCCCTCCGTCCCTTTGTGTCAACATTTTCATTTTGGGATGTCTCTTAATAAGTGTGTTTTGAAAAGTTAGTGGGTACATTTCCTATTTTGCCCTTAAAAGTAAATTCTTTTTTAAAAAGTTAGTGGGTATTATTATATTGATAAGGGTAAGTAATGAAAAGTAGATGTAAAAGTTGTAAAAGTAGATGTGAGAGAAAAATAATTGGAATTCCCAGGTAACACACTTAAAAAGGGACGGAGGGAGTAACTCATTAGGTGATGAGGACACGTTATTTGACTCATTTAGTAGCAAAGTTTACCTAGAAAAAACTTTGACGGGAGAATTCTCTTATTTAGGAAAAAGAAAAGCAGGGGACCAAAATCCTGATGGGATGCACCCTGGACATCTTGATGATGATTCAGGTACAGATATGTTAAGACCCGTAATTTATTAATTTAGAGTATAAGTTTAATTTATTTGTTATTAAGGGATAAATTAGAAGTTAGTTAGATAAACATCTATTAGTGGTAATTATATATTGATATTAAAAAAAAAAAGAGTCTTTGATGTTTATCCTAGTTTTTCCCTTATCAATTTCACTTTATAAGTCTCCCACACAAAACCGATTTCTCTTCCATTAAAATTAATAAATTTGACTTCTTTAATAATCCTAGGTTTTTTTCCAATAGGACTCTCACCCACTCTCTCTTACTCAGCCGTATCTCTCTTCTTCTCACCCTAAAAGTTCTCTCTCTCTCACTCTTCTATTGGTTAGTGAATTCTATCTTCCTATATATTTCATTATATAACTCCTTTTTCATCTCTAAAACTCAAACAAAGGAAGGAAAGGTACTTCTTCTTTTTCTCTTCCTCTTGGTAAAGGTACGGCCCTTACTTCTTCTTTTCCCTTGGTTACCAACAGATTCTCAAACCTCTCTCTTCTTTCTTTCATTACTTTATTTTGTTGACTATTCCAACTTCATCTTATTTAAGTATTTCTCCACTCCTTGAATTAATCGACTTTATATTTCTTTCTTTTCAATCACATGGCTGCAAATATCTTCATCTTAAATTTACTGTTTTCAGAATAATATTTGTTGTCACCGGCGTTCTTGATTCTTTTCCGTTTAATCGCGCTTAGTCGTCGGAAGAAACGTAGGACATTAAAACTCACTTTTTACTTAGGTTTTACTGCTTACGTGTTCCTTTATGTATTTATAATAATTGTAAGGATGTGAATGAGATAAAAATCAGTAATTATAGTGGGTGTCGAATCGTTAAGGTAACGAAAGCGTAAAATGAGATTGTATAGCGAAAAACGTGTTTCGGGCACACTATATTCTGTTCGGACGTTATGACCCTTTTTCGGACCTATTCAGAGAAAACATATAACAGAAGAGTTGTAGATCTCGAAAAGTAAGCAACTTTCATATAGAACTCATCTCAATCGGAGTTATGTGGAATTAATTATGATTTTTCAAAGTTGACTGAACTGAACAGTTTCGGGACAGATTCACTTTTCAACTTAAAACACCATTTTTCTTCGTTTAAGAATGGATTTAGCCTTCGGTCAAAGCAGTAACCTAGGGTTAAATTTGATGGACTATCTCTCTGTAAAATTTCGTAATTTTTGGAACCCGTTTGCTATTTTTAGTGCTAGGAATAATCTAGCATATATTTACCAAGAAAGTTGATGTTTTCGTTTAATTTTTCTTTTCGTGATATAAATGGACGTATGTGACTGTTTGGCTTACTGGTGCTTTTGAACCCCTTAAATTTGTGTTAATTGAATATTTTAATTAATTAAGTAGACGGATAAAAGATGTGTAGTTCGGTTATCGAATTTGGGGATTGGGACGTTGTATCCGATATGGGTCTTGAGCCAATTATCGCAATATACTCCCAGGGGTATTTAGCCGTGCCATGGGCCTGGAGAGTTAGGCATGGTGGACGGGAGCCCAATAGATTGTTTATATTGTGGATGAGAACCGATATCGGATAGCTTTATGATTTGGTATGAGATACTGAAGTCATGAGGTGCATAAAGTTTTGGATTGTGGAACTTGAGAATCTATGATGGATATACTGAATCTACCGTGTTGAGAAGTTTAACAAGTGGGTTGTCAATGTTTAAAAATTACGATTTTAGACGTTTACCTGTTGCGTGAATATTCTTTTATAAAGGGGTAGTTTCGAGTGCCCTATTGAGTGTAATTTTACGACTCACGGTGCTACTTTTGTGGCTCTATTGTCCCCAACGCCAGTTACAGAAGGAGATGTGGAGCCGTCTGTTGATTTTGAGGCAATGGAGCAGCTAGATGGGGATGAAGTGGCGGAACCATGGCTTTACCAGTAGATATCTAGCTAGATGGCTCTGTTTATTTTTTTTAGTTGAACCCAAAGAAAATGTTTAAGTTTTTCGGACAATGTCAGGATTCTTTTATTTCAGTTGTAATAAGTTAGCTAACTTTTTGTTTTCCGTTGAAGATTATTATTAAGTTTTCTTTGGGAATGTTAATGAAGTTTGCTTTTCTATTTAAATAAATTGTGAAATTTATTTATTAACGTACCCAATTTTCGGGGCGTTACAAGATACATCTGAATTTTTTATTTATTAATGATATAAAAAATGGAGGTGTTACTTTTACTTCAGACCCACAACCATCTAGAATTGATGATATATATAGCCCATAGTGGGACATATTTAGATTTAATCAAATTTTCTTCTAAGGATTAACTTCAAATTAACCAAACCACAGATTGGACACAATCTTGATCAATTATTATTATAAATTATAAGAATACAGGAACAAAAGAAAAATTTCTTAGTCATGCAACTATATAAGGAGATGTTTTACAATGGTTTTTTTTTTTTTTTTTTGGACGATAGAGAGAATTTTATTAATTGTATTATCGCCAATACATAAGAAATGATGGCTGCCATAGACGAAGACCTAAACGAAACTTCAGCTGTCACGATCTAACTTCAATCGAATAAGACCGCAAAACACAAAACTATGCCATCGTCATGACTCATAAGATAAGATAAAGAAAAGCTTCAAGAAGCAGTGACTAGAGGTGTTGGGAACATGTAGCGTACATGTTTTTCGTGATAGGTTAGTTTGATGTTTGTTTATGGTACAATTTTCGGGACTACTTTTTATCATTCAATAAAAATTCTATAATATATATCTCTGAAAAGTATGTATTATATGCACCTAAAAATCATAACCTATTGATGGGTATCGTAACTTTCTGTTTATAATAGATGAACCAGTGGTCCTCCCAATTAATCCTTCCGATCGAGGTCACAAATAATATTCCTCCTTTTACAAAATTCCTTATCCCCCTATAATCATTCCGTAAACCTCACATGTTCCTTTTATTTCCATCTACAATTCCATTTTCTAACCGTGAGAAAATTGATCGGAAATCATACTCAGAGTTCGGCTTTGCATGAAATCTGTCGGGTTGGGCTGGAAATTTAGACATTCTGAATCTAACGGGCCAGAAGAATTTGTGTGCGTATAGGGTACCACATGGCGGTAACCGGTGCTCATTCTGACCGTCTAAAAATATTTTGAATGGTTTAAATTTTAAAGAAATTCTTCTAGGAAAGAATTCCTTGGAAGGGCTTATTTAAAATTCGCATCATTGATACGCTACTTGTGATAGGGCGTTACGGGTACAATGCGCCGGGTGTCTAGGTCTCAGATAGGCCATTATAGATAGCCCACTGCTATGTTCGAGCCCAATAAATTTTCCAGGCTTCTCGTAATGCTCTCTCTGAGTCTGGGCCAAACCGCAACTTTGAAACTTCTTCAGCAGTCATTCATGCCGTTATTATAGTAGTAATTTGTAAGGTTGATATCGAAGACCTATTTTAGCTGAATGTTCCTGTTTCTGAAACCGCGTCTAATTGCTTGATAAAATGGAAAATTCTATTTATATAATTAGCTCATTTTTAATTGCTTGATGATTGACAATTATTATTTTTTTTCTTTTTGTGACATTTTATAGTATTTCCTTTCAAAAGAATACAGTGAACCATATTTTCAAATCTCACAGGCTGAGCAGTGGGCGGTAGGTGGGAGGTCATGGCGTTATCCAAATTTTGAATTTTACAACAAATATTTTCTGATATTGAACTTTAAAAAAATACATTTGAACTCTACAATCAAGTTTTATCATTAGGTTTTTAGTACTAAATCTCTTCAAAATCTTAACAAAATTTCACCATAATATCTCCCAAAACAAATACTAATAATTTCTCATTCTTTCCTTTACAAAATTCTTATGTTCACCACTGCAAATTAGAGACCCGTTTTTTTTTTTAAACATTTCCAGGTCAAACAATTTCGAATCCATCAATTTTCATACTATTCCAAATCCATGTGGATCATCTCTCTTGTACGGTCTATTGCATCTACCTAATTAATTGTCTCCGAGTAGTAAATGTAAATAATTCAATAAAGTGGGCAAGCTGTGCCGTGAAAATTGAAAAAATGAACCCCGTAAAATTAGCAATCAAACAAATTTAAAATGGTACTATCCATTGGTCTTAGGCCGAGTTTTCCGTTAAATTTTATAGGAAATCTCATAGAATCACACACTTAATAAAATAACTTTGTTTCTCATTAGATAAAATCCAAGTGTGATTAAATCACCACTCAATGCATCATTTATCATTTTGCCCTTCCTTTTATTTAAGGGGCCCACCATATATAATAAAAATGAATATTTCAAATGAATCTGGGGGCAAAATCGTAATTTCCTCTTCTGTCATTCCCTCTTCTACAGTAGACTCATTTTATCAAATGCCTCGTTTTATCAAATGAAGTGAAAGGATGATAAAATCACCTCATTTTATCTAACGGAAAACCCGCCCTTATCTTTGCAAGGAAATAAATAAATAATTAGATTACCAACATTGATTTGGATAATTAGGTTTAAATAAAGTGATTAATCGACACTCTTCCAACCTTATCCCATATACTAAAAAATTCGTTGAGCGTGTGCCTTGGGTCATGTGGAAACCTGTAAAATGTTTAGTACTTCTTCCGTTCCAAATTGCGGGTTCTTCTTTCCATTTTGGGATGTCCCAAAATATTTGTCTCATTTCTAAAAACATGCATCAAAACATTGTCACTTTCCAGTTTTACCCTTAAAAAGTACTTTTTTCATCTCAATTGGCTTGTCCATTGTCTTTTATTTTATAATAATTTTTATGATTTTGAAAACTTTGTATAATAAAACTAATTGATATCTATCAAACAAGATTCATATTGCATAAGTTTTGAGTTATATATAAACACTTAACCTCACAAAATTAACCATAGTAATATTGACTGGACTTAGGGGCAAAACAGAAAAGACAATACAAAATTTTCATATCTCTTAAAAACTCACTGCCCCAAAAGCGGCAAGCAAATTGGGACGGAGGGAGTATTAATTTTCCACATGCATTGGATTAGGGTCGTAATTTTTTAAGTTTGCCTATAAATAGAAAACTTGAAAATTGTGTAGATCCGTAGACCAGGGAGTCAGAGGTGTGCAGGTGGCCGTGGTGCGACAGGTTGTAAAGGGGAAAACAAACAGAGAATAATTATTGCAATGTGCTTATAGAAAAGGAAAAAAGTAACGGGTGCAATGTTACGGCCGTTAAAAATACAAAAAGATATATTTATGGGTCCTACTTGTATTTTAAATATATTGTACTTTTAAATATACTTCAAAGTACATATATATTTAAAAAGTATATTTTATAGTATCAGTGAGAGCCAATAAATATACATTTAAGTACCATTAACGAGTGCAATGATGCGCCCATTAGCAAGACCCTAAACTATATAAAAACAGAGCTTCAGTACTTGGGTATTAGTGTCGGATTTTTTTTTTCTCTCCAGTCAATGTGTTTATATTTGAGTACAATTTTGTTGACCCTCTATTTAAGGAGGGTCAACAAAATTCTCTGTTTATATTTGTAAAATTTTAAAATTAATTAAGTTGCACCGTAAGTTAGTTTAAACAACTTTTTTTTATTATAAATATGATTATTAAAAAAAACCTTATTAAAAAAAACCTTTTGTATAAATAAAAGAAAACCTTTAGCATATTTATGATAATCTCTTATAGTAGAATTTAACTTGACACCTTGTTTGGGTGAGTTTTTGAGAACTGATCTTGAAAATCCCTCTTGAAAACTCAAAATCTGGTGGTTTTGAGTGCGTGTAAACCGGCACTTTTCCTTGGGATTTTCAAAAAATTCGGCCTGTTGATTCAAACGTCCAAAATGAGTAAACGATAAATTAGTACTAAAATACGAGTGAACCAAATCATTCAACCATGTGGTAACAAATTTTATTGCTGTCAACACAATTTGTCAATATAAATATACATACACATTTCGTAGTCAACCATATGTCGGTGGGTGGCTGCTATCTCTCCATTTCCACCACTACTTCCACCAATTATCCCTATCATGGAAATTAAATTTCCACTAAAATTTAGCCACAGTCCACAAACTTCAACATGCCTAGTCCTTACCTACTCCTAGTAAATCATGACATATATTTTTCAATAATGGATTCCACCTAAACCCCCAAGATTGGTGGTGGGTTTGCCCCTGATCCCAAATTGGACCATTTCCCACTATCTTTTGCCTGCCTGGACCTCCTCATCACTGCTCATTAATTCCAAGCCCTTTGATAAATCAAATAATAATATTACCATTGTCACAGATACAAACATCAAACTATACATGAGAGAGAGGGGTAGTCTTCTAGAAGGATTTGTCCAAAGGGTATTGTGGTCTTCAAAAATTTTCTTTGTGAAAATCAAATTTGGTGGAGGTCTTGTGAGAGAAATCTGAGGCTAGCTGTCTTAGCTCTTTTGTAAGTGCTGGTGCCCCACAGTAGAAAACCCCTGGCAATTGTGAAAAAGGCGAAAAAAAAAAAATATCAACCATGAGATATATTACTAACATTATCAAAACCATATTTGACAAAGATTTGGGAGTAATAAATTTGAATAACCATCATCATCAAGAAGAAAGAGGCTGCCACTTGCTTAAGGATATTCATCATGCTTTTGAGATTATGACAGAAAGAAAATGGATATACGAACACGAAATTCTCAGCATGGAAAGTGAATCGCGTCCACACTGAAGATGAATCCGGTTCAAAAACTTCACTTTCCGTGCCCAAAATTATTTCGCGTCTCTGTTTTTAGTCTACACGGGAAAAAGGATTACCACTAAGATGCGGATATATTATGCTTTGAAATGACATAAAGAGTGGATATTCGAGTAATGCTAGGGATACGTGATTTTTGGCGCACAATGTAAAACGCGTAATGGCCAAGATGAATGAAACGCATAGACTTAGACTTTACTTTATGTGCCAATAATTACTCTGTGGATGTATTTTCATCCTATTTGAATTATTAATACGTACCAACTCGAGAATCAGTGTGATTGAGAGCGATGCGCTTGTACACATTGCGCCAGTTGGGCTTGGCAAAGTGCGATTTCACGCTCGTGCCAGATACGACGTCCACCCCGTGCTTTGCATGGTTGAGCTGTTGGAGCATGGCAATGAGGGCGGATCTCGCATCACCCTCCTCGTATACGCTCGTACAATAGTTGTGCATCTCTATGACATCCCTATTGTCCAATTCAGCCACTTCATTCATAATCCCCTTGAACCAGTCAAAAGACCCTTGTTCCCTAGTTACCCAATAGAAGTATGCCCTTCTTGTTTTGAAATTAGTCCCTTGTGATCCAGATTTTCTCTTATTTTGTTGTGTCATAGGACTAGGAGAAGCTGGTGGTTTGTTTCCACCACCATTTCCATCCTCCAAAGCATTCTCTTCTTCATCAATGGCCTTCATGTTGTTCACAATGTCCTTCACAATGCTTATCATTGGGGTTGCCCCAATTCCTAGACCTACCAGCAAAACCACATCATATTTCTTGTAGTCTTGTGCTGGTGCTCCATAGGGACCATCAATCAACACTCTTGGAAAACTGTAAAATAAATAATGCTTGTCAGTTCTTCGGGCCACTCTACTTTTTACTAGCAGAAAAGTATTGATGCTTCTGTTGCACAACAAAAAAGTTTCCTTCAAAAAAAAAGAGAGACCATGTCTAGGAACTACAACCCTGTAGTGCGGAACATGAGCCGTTGATCACGGTAATCAACGGCTCGGATTTCATCTCGGTAATGGACGGCTCGGATCATGCAAGTGTTGAGATGAGATCCGAGCCATTGATTAAGCGAGCAACGGCTCGGATACCCTGTAGTGCGGCACCGCACTACAGGATCCCCAATTCCATCTAGAATCTCCAAAAGGAGTAGGAAACAATAATTTCCACTTTATTTTTAGTCCCGGTCAAAAAGATGATGTGCCACACATGTTTGTTACATTGGAAATTGATCTCTGGCAACATTATTGCTGTTATGACATAACCGGAATCTTTGGATATTCGGTGATGAAGGACAAGATTCGGGTTGTTGATCTGTTAGTAAAATCGTGTTTGGATCTGATTTGGAGGGGGAAAAGATAAGAATTTGAGACGTTACGAATGTTAGACATATAGTCTTCGTTTCTTCTCCTTGTCGAATTTTCCCTCCATAATAAACCTAGAACCAAACATGGCCTAGTTGACTTGTTTAATAGCCTGTTGTATGAATTAGGAGTTAGAAATGACTTACTTAGGGTTGTTTTCTCCTTGCAAGAAGTCTGCCCTGAGCAATCCACTTTTGCCAGTGGGCGGTGGCTGGCATACCTAACAAAGACATACAAAAATACAAGCGGTCAATATTTAACATTGACATTTTGGACCAAATCTTGAAAGAATCACATGTACATTGGTTGCAGTCTGTTGGGTTCTCAAAAAAATTAAATAAAAAAGATTGACAGGCAGTTCAAGTTGAATATTATGTTTAACCAAAATTCAGCGAACAATTAAAATTGACTAGTTCAAATATCCCGAACGTAATCGTTAAATATATCCCAGCTTCTGTATTAGTATTTAGGTTATCCGTTGGTAGAAGGACTAGAAACTTAAGACAAACCTCGGAGAACACGGTCTTGAGTTGTCGTGTCCAATCACCAAGAGTTCGAATATGAACACTCAGGTAGTCATCTCCAGGAGCTGAAGTAATGGAAAATGGGTGCCTGTTGGTATAAGAAACCCAACATCAATTGTTAGTGAATCATTCGATCGAGCAATCTAGTTGATTTGGCCAAAAAAAAAAAAAAAATACAGAGAGAGCACTGGGAAGGCCACTAGTTACCATTCAAATGGTGAAACTGCAGCACAATTGACAAACATGTACTGCCCACTCTTGTACTTGAATCCCTGAGGCTTTGACATGTGAAGCGCCAACACGTTTCCCGGATAGACCGCCACCTTCAAATCACAATTCCAAATTGATACATTAAGTTTGCACTCAGAATAATATAAACCAAACCCAACAGAGCCTTACGCAATGGAACAACAAAACAAGAAAAATGTTTACCTTTAGTATCTTTACCGGCTTGATACTGGATCTGAATGCCCTAATCAACCTCTCGCAACCATAGAGCAACACTGGAACTGCCAAGTACATCCAAGTCTGCAATTGCCAAACACAGTGTAAGGATGCATATTTCATACAAAGTCAAAAACCATATCATCGTAAGAACAAAGATAAACGCGGTTGATAAAGAGTGAGTATCGACCAACTACTCACCGATTTCTTGTACCATTCGTGGGTGAGATAAAGCTTGATTCCATGAACAATGAGCAGAGTATAGACAATGACAAAGAGGTGGTGTGAGTACCAAAAGGCATTGAAACCAGTGAGTTTCTTGAGGGGTTTAGGCAAATTTACTCGGCTTCGCCTAAACCAGGGGGATGCCAGTGTGAAGGCGATTGCCATTAACACTATCATGATAATTCCACTGATCCCTTCAAAAGACTTCACAAAATGCCAGTAGCTGTCCGGTTGTTCCCCGAAATACTGAATCATAGGCTCGTATTTTTCTTCGCTCGCATCAAGAAGGCGAGGGAAGTCGCATGTCAAATGGTAGATTGCATGTATTCCAACTCCAAGCGCGATTGCTACACCTATCACCTAAATAAACACCCACATTGTTATTTCAGAAATGAAAACAGAAAACGAAAACAACACCAAACAGCTGCGAAAACCAAAAGGCCGTCGAATTTACCTTGTGGAAATTCAGGTTGTCATCAAAGGGGACTGCAACTCCCAACCTGGTCTTGTTTCTAAGCCAAGTGATGGTGTTTCGACAAACAGGTAGCAAAATTAATGCCATGTTCAACTTAAGAGTCTCGGCTGCGCCTTTCGCCATACAAACACAATGGCCCATCACGTCGTACGCAGCTCTGTTTCGATACTGAAAGAATTTCCAAAGAAACAGTCCCAACATAACCCCAATCCAAAGGGCCATCACCCAAACTCTCTGCCAATTATCTAACAAGAAATACTTGGCGTCTCCGTACCATCTCACTATAGGATTGAGTTCCTGTGTGGGCTTAAGCTTCTGGCTCAGCATTTGGCTAAGGTTCCGGCTTTCGCCTCCTCTTGTAGGGTTTGGAGCTTGTAACAAAAGCATTTCCAAGTTTTCTACCTGTTACCAACAAAAATCACACCATTTGAGAGGATACCAACAAAAATTACACTCCATTTGAGAGGAATTGATGATATTCTCATAAGTCACCAAAATTAAGTTATAAGGCAAATTTATTTAAATTATCCTGTTATTCTTTGTGGTTTTACCATGATATATCCACGATTTTCTGGGTCTAACTCTTCCATGATCAATGCTGCATATTCATCTGCTTGTTTCTGTATGTTGGACAACTTGTTGGCATTTGCACTGAGGCTGATAATCTGCAAATTCAAATTAATTATAATCATTTACTTAGCTTAAAAGTTAATCTAACACAGGCCCACATGAAATTACACGTTGATGATTTATGGGTTTCAACAAAAAAATATTTTTCATCAAATTTTTTGTTTTTTTTTAAGTATATAAAAGTCAACACATCAATTAACGTGCCCCATACCTCTCGAACTTCGTCTTCAGTGATTCTTCCATCAGCATCCTTGTCAACCCTGCATTAAATCCACCATTAATTCAACTCCAATAACCTAAACAAATCATGGAATAACAGAATCTGATCAGAAAAGGATTGTGGGCATTAATGTAAATTCGACAATAATCTTACATGTCAAAGAAAGTCTGAAGCCTGGAATCAAAACTCTGATCAGAAATTTGGTCCCAAAACTCCCTTAACTGCCCTTTGTTGATTGAATCTCCAACTATGTTCCTCCGCCGTGAAAGTGAATCAAATAGTTCTCCGGCGAACTCCTTGGACTCCTTGTTCATCCCTGCCATTTCAATAAAAATAAAAAAAACAAGAATGGAATTCAAATTGAGACCATTGATTGAACAAATAGAAAAAACCCGGACTCGATTACGAAAGGCATAAAATGGGTGCATCCACGTAAACCAAATTTGGTTGTTCAACTTCCAAGACTTTAGCACAATTACAAAACTATAGTACGAAACTTAATAACAAAAGGCAATTAATTAAGCCCGACAACGAGTTTTCCAAAATACCCTTCCGTGAATCTTTAGAAATTTTGAAAGGAAAATGCTAAATACCCCGAAAATGTCCCAACCAGGATAATTTTCGGCGTAAGTTTTCAAGGTACCTAACATTGCTCAATCGAGTTCAAGTCGAAAATTGTGTAGTTTTAGATGAAATACCTATGCATTCACAGAATAGCGAGCGAGGGAGCAACCCATTAGTATTAGCAGTGAGATTATCAAACCGCTTCTCCACGGCGGCCCACCCAGCTCCGCCGTCAGTCTTGCTAATAAACTTGAGCCCTTTCAGAGCATGGGCCGCCGCCGACTTACTCCGGTCAAACCGTCCTTGATTCCCCGCCCTCTTCGAAATCGACGCCAACTTCTTCAGCTCCTGCGAAACCTGTTGTAACACGGATGAATGATCATTTAATATAATATTATTAAATTCTCGGCCGGATAGCTTAAGTTTTTGAGTTTGATATAAATTTTTGAGGTACCTGCTTAATCCTCGAGGAAGCATTCCTCACAATCGAAGATGTCTTGAACGAGGACCTCTTCTCGAGGTTTTTCGCGAGCAGAGTCAGCTCGGGGTCCTCGATCTCCGCCCCTCCAGCCGCCTTCACGCTGTGCACGGCCACCGAGTCGTCGCGCACGTCCAAAGTGATTTCCACGTAGGCTTGGTCGTCGCCGCTGCTTCCTCCGCCGCCGGCGGAGGAGGAGGATGAGTCGGCCGGGAGGTTGAACCTGGCGCTTTTACGGCCGCCTCGTTTGTTCAGTGGGCCGCTTAATGGGCCGCTGAAGTTTGTCCTGTCGGGTCCGACGATCTCGGTGTCGGAGTGGTGGTGCCGGTGGCGGCTCTGCTCGGAATATTCTCCTTTTCCGTCGTCAGTTCCCATTTTCTGCATTTGAATTGGCACAAAAATCTACGGGAAACAAATTTAAGCTCTGATTTTCAGAAATACGTCGCGTTTAAGCAAACCCCAGACAGCCGATTATACAAACGAAGAAATCAGAACAGGTCTCTGTAACTCTCTCACCTTCCCCCTCTCGCTCTCTCTCTCTATATATATATATGTATCTATATAACAACAAATGAATGTATACAATAATGGAAAAAGAGACGAGGGAGAGAGAAAATGGGAATATAGAAATGGGTTTTTGGATTGGATTTTTCTTTGGAAGATTTTCGAACTTCTTCTTCAGCGATGAGGGATTGATTGGTTAGGTTCCAGAGATTATTGGAGTATTTATATAAGTAAAAAGTAAGTTTGTTCAAAACACGCATTCTTTGACGAGAGGCCAACAATGGTGCTGGTCTGACTAGTCCATTTGTCTATGTCACATTACGATACATACAGACATCATGCATATAGTACTGCGCATATACATACAACAACCAATTTATATGTGAATGTGATTTTTGTCAAAAGCGATTATATGATTTTCTATGGTGTAAAAAAATACTACTCCCTCTGTTCCAAAATAATGGTCTATTTTCACTATTTGAGACCTTTTAAAAAATCGTTTATATTTTCTAATTTATAATATTTCTTATATCTAACATGAATTTTATTTGATAGATCTCAATTAGTTTTATTATACAAAATTTTTAAAATCCTATTAAACTTTATAGATGTTGAAATATAGACAATTGTTTAAGTGGCACGATTGCCCAAAAGAGACCAATATTTTGGAACGGATAGAGTAGTAATTTTGGTGCTGCTATACATAGTACGATTTTATTTCGACATAATATTAAATTTATCTTTATGTTATGTCGATCTCATTTTTTGATGCGTTTCTATGATCCTAGACGATATAACGGATTAACAATTGTAAAGTTGTACATAAGTTTGGTACCGGAGATAACTCTCTATTATTCTGGAGAGTAACTTCAGCTTACCGGTGGAATAATTACGGAGTATATCCTAATTTGACGTATATTAATTTTGACAAAATGAATACTAATTCACAATGGGTTTGGACTTGTACTAATTGGTTGGAAGTGAAATTATTTAACTACAATATATGTTTAAAGGGAGCTAGTGAAACAGCCTCACCTCATGTTCTTGGTGTAGTGGCTAGAGATACCCTTCTAGGATAGGATTTTTTTTTTTATAAAACTAAAAAATTCAAAAATTTGGGCAGTTTACGTGTAACTCAACTAATTTGGGGGCTCAATCCCGCTGCCCATTTGGAGGGAGCCCAATTGAATTAAAATCAGATCTGTGTATAAACTGATCGTAAAGAAGTTGATGACACTTGAAAGGTTTCAAACTTGAAATCTTAAAATGGAGCAAACCTTAAGTCCAAAATCTGACTACCAAATTGTACCCATCTAACATAGTTATGGTTGGATTACCCTAGAATAGTTATGTTTGGATGTTTCTGGGTTACGACGTATATTCATATGTGGTATTCTTTGAAAAAAATTTGGTAAATGGAAGATTCCGAATTTTTCCAGGTCTACAGAATCAAACCACTCCTTGGAAAGGAATTAGGTTGGTCCAAAAAGGGTAGCTTTAAATGCTGAGACATTATCATCAGTTGAATTTCGAGGACATTTTTACTTTTTATCCACTTGTACATATACCAATCCTTTTTCTACATAAACAAAAGTTTGCCAAAAAAATTTATTGGAAATCACATAAAATCATTTTATGGAATTTCTCATAAAATCTACTCACTCCGTCTCAAAAAGTTTGGCCTACTTATAAATTTCAAGATTTTATGTACAATATACGATATTATCCAAAACTTGTAACTTTTCAAGTTTACCCTTCTTTAGTTGACTCTAATAAAATAGGTGTTAATCAAGTTTTGAATTTAAAACTTTTTTCAAAAAGAAAAAAATCTTGCTGCTAGCTAGTGTAATCAGAGAGCTTTTTCAAAATTTTAAAATGCACTTTAAATTTTAAAATTTTCAATTATTCTTCGTTTGGTCTCATTATTTTGATTGTTAAAAACATCTCAAGGGCAGAAATGGAATTTACCGACTTTCTTTTGTTGAAAATTTTAAATTGGTCCTATATTTTGGGACGGCCAAAAAAGAAAAGTAGACCAAACTTTTTGGAACGGAGGGAGTAGGTGCTAAAATGGGATTTCTCAGAAAATCAACACCTAGATTTTATGGGATTTCCCATAAAAAAAATTTGGGAAACTTAGCCTAATTGGATACCAAAAGTGTACAATGTTTGCATGGGTCATCAAGTGGGTCCCATATAAATAATCCGAGCTAAGGAATTTGTATGGGTCATCAAGTAGGTCCCGTACGAATAATTCGAGCCAAGGTAAGTGGTCATGACCTAGAACTTAAGATCTTGTTATGGTTTTAATTAGATCTCCTACTAATGGACAGTGACATTAGTTTAATAGTATTACTTGCTAGTTGCACCAAGGCTGATCCGGACATTTGAGTTTTTAGTGAAAACAGGAGCAAAGTTATTTCTACTGCTACATGTTTTTATTGGCGTCTCTTCGGGGACATCTGATAAAATTGGGTACAGAAAAAATTAGCATGGCCCCTGCATGTTTTTCTTGGCCTTTGACGGGTATTCACACATTATTCACAGACTGAATTATTACAACTGTCATTTTAAGGCCAACGCGTGTTTCCAATTTTGTCACTCAAACTGTCATTTGTGTTTAGTTTCTGTTTACTTGAGGATGAGGTCTATATGGCTTTAATTCCCAAGATTCCTTATCTCGTTGTAACCCCGCAGGCAAAAGAATTTAGAAGTTCAATTCACACCTTGAAATGCTCTGTTTTACGAGTATTTTTTTCATCGTTCCGCAAACGGAAATCGTTATTCATAAAAGGAAAACAGAAAAAAAGATCAAGATAAACTAGTCGGATTAGGCCAGACAATGTCATTGTCGCCATTGGGGAGTTCAAAATATCCGTCAACAATCGGATCTAAGAGCCAAAACCCAGAGCTGGTTCTTCATATCTGTGCTCCCGAATCAAAAACTGATATGTGATTTTTAAGAACGAACCAATGATGGCTGATATTCAAAAACAAAAAAAAATCAGTGGCCACCCAATTCGCATTTAGAAAAGAAATTCCGCCGATCCCAACGAAAAGGTTAATTCAAATAATTTATTTTTTTTCGTGTGAAAGGGATAAGAATAGGAAAGAAAGATAGGAGTATTTCTTAAAAATTTGAAGGATCCAAGAAAGTATTTTGTTTCTTTGCAGCCCTCTACGGTTATTGGTTTAGGTGTCAATCAGTACCCTTGATCGATGCTGGTTAGGTTGTGGAATAACGCAACTGACCCATGTGCATGATTCCGTGAAGGTGGCCACTGGCCAGGGGCGGATCTACACATGAGCCAAGGTGCCCAAAAAAATAAAATTTATTGAACACAAGTCCAATAATTATTGAACAATAAGTTCAAAAATAGTTGAACGCCTATTCCAAAAAATCAACTCACAATTTAATCTAATATGAATAGCCCAATTATAGTCTATAACAAAACCCCCCCAAAAAAAGAGAGGAAGGAAAAAAAATTGCGTATCCATTTAGGAAATCACTGTGTAATAGAGGAATAATACGACTATATTTATATTGGGAGGGATGTATAGCATACCATTGATAAGGAGGCTATATATCGTGCATCGGTTTCAAACTATGAAAATTTGTCGAAGGAAATTTTAATATCTTAGAGTATCATTATCAGACACAAAAAAAAAAATACCAAATTTAACCTCAAAAACACCTTTTGTAATTTAGCAATTCACTTTTCCAAAAACTTATAAAATCAGACTCTCTATTCAAACTTTACTATATTACGTACACTATTCTTTCTTTCTATTCTTACTCTTCCCCAAAAAACACTACTTTAGCAAATTACAAAAGTAATAAAATAAAATAAAATAGAGAGGTGTGTGAACAGTGCCGCACCAAAATTGTTCACCTACTGTAGCAATAATAGATTGAAGAGGGCAAGTAGAGAGGCTGATATTGAGGTGGTTTTGAGGGTTTTGGTCGCTACTTTAACTAAAAGTAGCATTTGGTGAGCCCCATATTGCTAAGAGCATCGTTATCAGGCAACTCAAAAAACACACCAAATTTAACCTCAAAAACACCTTTTAAAAATTAGCAAGTCACTTTTCTAAAAACTCACAAAATCATACTCTCTATTCTAACTTTATTATATTAAACTATTCTTTCTTTCTACTCCTACTCCCCAAAAGTAATAAAAAAAAAAGTGAACAGTGTGTAAATAGTACATGAACAGTGCGTGAATAATGCCTTGGTGAGTGAACAGTGCCGTACCAAAATTGGTGCGGTAGTGTAGCAAAGTTAGAAATTTAACAAATTTGATCAACCATTTGGTGAGCCTAATTTTGACTTTTTTTTTTGGGTTTAGCTCTCTACTTTTAACAAAAAGCTTGTTTAGGTAGCCACATATTGATACTTTTACTCCATCAGTCTCAAAAAGATTGTACAGCCTGCAAAACAAGAACTTTAGAAAAATACATTTTGTAATGCCAAATTCAAAAAAAAAAAAAATGTTGCCTCATTCAATCACGTTTTTAGAGTGTGACGGTAAAGACATTTAATCACGTTTTTAAAGGAAACCCGAGATCTAAAATAACAAAAGATCACACTAAATAAGTTTCCATCTCACTTTTAACCATAATCGATCACTCTTATTGGCGGTGATATTTCTTTACATATAATCATGATTTTTAATGATAACCATAATAAAAACCCCAGAAAATAACGCGGGTATGCGGTTTTCGTCTCGGTTTTACCAGAAACAATCACGTTATTTTGTCGTGATTGTTTGTTTCTTTCCATCACGGTTAATAAGCGTGGTAGAAAATAATGAGTTACCGTGTCACCGGGAGCCATCATGCTTTTCGAGATAGAAAGTGAAACATCAAGCCTAAAAAGCGTGATGTTTATGGGGTTTTTTTTTTTTTTTGTAGTAGTGGTTTAAAGTGTTAGTATTTTTTAATACAGTTCTAAGACTTTCTGCAGCCGCCACTGAAAGTAACCATAAATTATACTCCTTCCGTCCCTTTTTTAGTGTCGACATTTTCATTATGGTTTGTCCCTTAATAAGTGTGTGTTTTGAAAAGTTGACGGGTAAAAGTTTGTACAATTATCATGTTGGCCTCTTGAAAAGTTAGTGAGTAAAGAGTTAATGAGTAAAAGTGGAGGATAATTTTGAAAAACGGATGTAAAAGTTAATATGAAAAGAGTAAAGTCGATGTAAAAATTGATGTGAAATGTATAATGATGATGTTTCTTTAATAAAGTGAATTTATGAAGCAACACAGTTAAAAAGGGATGTAGGGAGTATAATGGTGGACCAGCCGGTGCCATGTGAGGATAGGAGATCCTAATTTATGGTGCTAGTCGTAGTTACACAATGGGCATGCGTTTCGAGCAAAAAATAGAAGTATGAGAGCCCCAAACGTATTACGAAAATATTTGAAACTACTAAAATTCGTAAGGGTGAGAATTGAGAGTGTATGTAAAGACCCATAAAATTTTATTTATTTTTCGTAAATATCAATGGGGTAATGTGAGAAAATGTGAAATATGTATTAATGATGGGTTGTAATGTGATAGAAATGAACTAGAGTGGTTTACACAATAGACACTTGGGTTTGTAGTGCAGTAATTTAAAATATGTGTGGTGTATGTATATGTGTGTGGTGAAAGAAGAGAGAAAAACCCATATCTTTCCCCCACAAAAAAAATCAGTCGGCTTCTCTCTCTCTCTCTCTCCTTTATAGCTCCTCAAACTTTTTTCTTCACCAACCTAGCCAAATCTTAAGCTCAGAGCTTACTCCCTTCACAAACCTTCATAAAATCTCGTGCTCTACGCGTTGGTGTGATTATATCACTCCGGGGTTTGAAGAACTTTTCTTGGATCTTGAAGCTAGGGTTTGGGTTTTGCTCTTGGAAGGGTTTTCAAGCTCAATCTCAAGAGGTAGGGAATCATCCTTCAATTCTCAATGCAAATTTGATGTTTCTGTGTGCATTACCCTTATATTTGTTAAACTCCTCTTAATCCTTACTTTAAGCCTTTGTGGAGACATTCTAGTCTTGTTATATTGATGTTGAGTTGGTCCATTGGTTTACTAAGTGATTCTCTAGTCATTTTGTTTGTTTGATTTGAGTTGGGTTGAAATCCCCCACCATGGGTGAAAATTTGCTCGTATTGGTTACTGTTCATGCTTGTCGGGCAACGTCAAGTCAAAATTAGGAAAGGTGTAAAACTACAAAGTTGTAGCCCTTTAAATTCCCTACGTTTTGATATATAATTATTTCAAAACGGAGTTCGGTATGAAAAGTTATGGCAAAAATACTGAGACTGCTCAAAATCTGCTCGTAAGGGCCTCTGGGTCGACCCAACCTTGAACTGGGTCAACCCAAAACCTTCTGTGAAGTTTAGGACCCAAGTGGGTCAACCAACATTGCACTCTGGGTTGACCTAAACCCCCTTTAATACGATTTTTCTCCTTTTGACCCATTTTATCCCGTTTTATGTGACGTACGTGTTATGTTCATTCTAATTGACTTGAAACACCTCAAGATGCTTGTCGTGAGTATAGTGTAGTATACTTGAAGAGTCCTTAGGTTCCCTCGAGGTTTATGTGACGTGTTTAACACTTAACGATACGAGTTGACGGCAACCGATCGAACTAGGGTTTTCGAGCGTCGATTTGAGTTGAGATATTGTATGGACACCTAAACGATTCGAATGAGCATGAAACGATATTAATGAGTTAAATGAATAGAACGGGGCCCGAAAAGGTATGCCCGGATGGCACGTGGTCCGAAAGGATATGCTCAGATGGCACGGGGCCCGAAAGGGTATGCCCTAATGGCACAGGATCCGAAAGTATATGCCCGGAATATAATAAATGAATTAAATGAATGATATACATGGCGTGGGTGACATGAGTGATATGCTAGATACTAGTTGGATACGACGGGGATTGAATGATCGATATTAGGGATTATAGGGCATCGTGACTTCCCGAATTCCTTTCCTATACTTTCATCAATCCTATTAGATGGTTTCTTTGTTGTTGCACATCATGAGCATCTCATTTCCATTTAGAATCGATAAATTTCCTACTGGGCTAGTGAGCTCACCCTTATTATTTTCAGGTACTCAGCAAGTAGGAGCATGATTTGGCGTGTGGGCGTGCATACATGACATCATTTTGAAAGCTTATTCGTGCAAGTTACATGATCATCTTGGGTTAGCATATTTTTGGAAAAGATGAATGCTTAACTTGTAATCCATATATTTTGACTAGAACTTTGTAAAGTTTTATCGGTTTATGTAATATGATCCGAATATGTTGAACTTTGATATTTCATTGACTTTGGGAATGAAATTGGCTTTGACTGTGGATGGTGTTGATCTCCACGCGGATTATGTATTATTCGTGTTTATAAAAATCAGGGCGTGACAGTGTAGAGTTGCATGGATTTGGATCAGATTAGAATTCAGCTCAGTCTGGGCAAACTTCCATTTCAATATGTTGGGATCCACTCCGTGTGGACCGGATGAGCTTAGGTCCGGAGGAAGGGTTTAGGGTTTGCTTGTGTATCCCTTGGATTATAAATACTCGGCTTGTCTCTTTATTTTTGTGTGACAAAGTGAGAGAGGCAGTGAGTGTGAGAGAGAGATACACGAGTGATTATGAGGAAATCACTATTGTGAGATTGAGAGTGAGTGTGTAATCACCACAGATTGATTATTTCCGGATTATAGTGAAATCTCCCTCCCCGTGAAAGTAGGTCCCTTGTTTGACCGAACCACATATATTGTGTGTCTTGTTTCTCGATTGATTCACTGTTTTTGGCATAACACAACACAACATACCACTAGTGTTTTTCCAATTTTGCTGCGTGCATAATGCATATGCACAGATCCTAGTGCGGGTCCATTTTTGGATTTTTCACAAATGATTCGAGTCATTCACTAATTTTAAAGTACGTTTTCGAGTGGCCCCGTGAAAATTTAACTCAATCGGATAATTTTAATCGAAAGATTGGATCAAGAACTAGTGTTAACTGATTGAACTGATTTTATATGAGGCCTCTCGAAATAATATTAATAAACGGGTTACGTTAGTTATGTGGAACCCCAAAATGAACCCTACAACACAGTGTGCACTATTTGTGTGCATGGGTTAGCTTTACTGGTCTTCTTCTTTTCTTACATCAGCAATTCCATATGTAATGTCGTGGGTTGTTTTACAACAATAGCCGAAACTGTGCAGACAAGTATGTACACAGACTTTTCGCTCAAATTAAAATTATCATCTTTTTTGTTTGTCATGTGTTGGAAAAGAGTTTAATTTGGTAGACAATAGCCAACACTACAATTAATTTTTGTCATGTAATGGAAGGGTTCAACGTAGTGATATTTACAAAAATTAATCCAACTCGATTTTATTAATTGTATAAAGTTCAGCGTAATTGGGTTGCGGGAGTGCAAAATATTAGGAGGTTCGATAGACCCAACGATTGTAGTGTTGCTCATGTGGGGAGTTCGATCAAGCAGTGCTGAGAGATAGACGTCCATACAAACCGTAAATACCGTAGTGAAGGAGAAACTGCTTTAAGTACTGAGTGCAACACTTGCCTTGATCACAATTTCGTTCTCACCAATTTCCAAAGCTCTGATTTTATTGGATTCGTATTTCTTGTTTCATCACAAAAATTCAACACATTTTTTAACAATTTCCTCGCTAAAGTGATGCAAATATATTTTGCTTCCACCTCAGTTCACCACGGTGTTTCACTTCACTTAAGGTGTTTTAAAAATAAACTGATTTTTTACGATTTTTTATGTGATGTATTGTGAAAGAATGATCTGTCTTAATTTTACCTGTGAGCTGGATTTCTATCACCAAACAAACTTCCTAATATCAGACAGTTTGAAGTACATAGATTTCCCCCCAATCCCAAAATGATATAATTAATTTTTCAAAAAACTTTTAATAGAAATTAAACGGCCTGCATTGACCTAATTAATTTAACCCTCAAGAGTTGAAGTCTCTAAAGCGAATCAATCTCTCAATCGTTATTTTCTATTCCAGTCTGTACAAATGTGAACTCTCTGTAAGCTTCCGGGCCCACATTTTCCTCCTGAATTATCGAATATACTACAGTAATAATCATCTACTCAACTACTAGCATTGGTAATTTAATTCTATGTAAGGTTGACTTCATATAGTACATAGTTGATGTTTCATATCTGCTTATAGTTATAGTGTTCTATCAATTTTTGTGTTGGCCAATTTTGTGTTCGCCAATCTAAACGTGACTTTGTACTTGAGTCTCTCGCGATTTGACATGGTTTGTTAACGGAATAAATCATTATACAGAGTTCAAAAGTGTCTACGTATTTGAAAAACGAAAAAAAAAAAGAGAGGTTAAATTCCACTAAGACCTCCTCATCGATTTAAATTTCTCGTAGAGATCTCCTAAACTTTAACATTGCTCATACTGACCCCCCCCCCCAAGTTGCAAACGTTACCCGTATTGAACCCTTCCATTACATGATCGTTTATCGCTATGGCAAATATCACTACGTTGGGTATTTTTAGACAAAAATGCCCTTGGACACCACTACATAGAGTCAACCCCTTCCGGGTATTTTTTTTTTACGAATGCTCCCGATGGACCTTAAAAACATGTTTTAAACACATCTAACGGTTCGGATCGTCGAAATTTGGTCCGGAAAGTGACCAAAAAGCAGTGTTTCGGATTTTATTAAAATCTGGACGTCCGGATTGGAAGGGTGGTGTACAAGGGTCCCCTAAAAATCGCAAATTTTGCGAACCTAAAAAGTAGTGTCACTTCAATTTTTAGCTCAAGGCTGACTCTGCAACGTTGGCACAAAGGAGACAAATCGGCTGGCAATGTCCCTTCAAAGTTCTAAGATAGATTTTCTCAGACATTTTTCTTTCTTTTTCATGATTCGGTTTTCATGCTTAAATATGCACAATTCAACCATTTTAAGTGTCCACTATATATGAACTACGTGTATTTCCAAACCTCACAAAACTATTTCTTTAAATAAATTTTGTATTATTTTTTGGCTTATCTGCTATTTTAGTTCCTGAAAAACGTCGCACGTTTTAAAATCTTCCTTTAAGAATTATGATTTCAATTTCAACCTTTTAAATCTTTGACAATTTAAATATTATCCTTCTATCCCATGGGTGAAGGAAAATGCTTACGTGGACTAACGAAAACCCAATAACCCATAATCCATAACATGTACCATCTCGAAATAAAACCAACAGTCAATCACCCTCTCTCACACCACTAATATATTTCCTCTTCCTCTTTCTTACTTAATAGCCACCGCCTCCTCATGGCAACTACTACCGGATGGCAACTACTACTGGCGTACCATCACCGTCCCTATCCACGGCAAAGCCCCATCTTCCGCTCAGTGATGAAACCAGAGGGGAGCCAGTGGCGGTCGCCCATGCAAGAAAAATAAAAGCCTCTAGTATTATATCGAAAAATAAAAATATACCTATCAATTATATAGCCTCGTCCCTGCAAAGTATTTTGGGAAAAAAATTCGCCCCTGCATAGTGAAATTTGTGGCTCCGTCCCTACTTCTACTCTATCTTTGCTCTCACCACCCATTCACCCACATGAAGTTGTATACATATAAATTATAATACATGTATGTCTACATAATTTAAAGATTAAAACGTCGGCATCTCTTCTTCTTATACCTCTATTTGTAATTAATCGAAAGAAGTCGTAGAATTTTTTCCCTATGAATTGCATTTTCACCGAACCCCCAATCTGAAATCGTTTCCCGTTGATTACTCTTATCGAGACAAATAAATAATACACAAATTTGTATTTTTTTTTTACCAATTCAAGGGCTATGAAGCACCGTTTACTAAATCTAAACTTTTCGTACCCAATATTTTTTTGGTATGTGGGTACGCAGGATATACATTAGTTCTTTTGTAAACACGGTTAGTGCATTTTTTTATGCTAGTTTCAAAAAAAGATTTTAATGGAGGTGAGGATTGAGAATAGAAAAATACTACTATTCCTTTGTAAATACGATCAGCCATGCGCCATGGATATATGTAAAGATCTTTCAAAACTTCAAGGGTATAATTATATAACAAACGGATTTTATTAAATAAAAGTGAAGAATATGAGGGAGGACATTAATGCAATTTAGGGGTGTAATTTATCTATCCTTTGATTTATTTGGGGATGGTACACGTTTGTTATGGGTGACTGGACTTCCGTTAGTCCACGCAAGCATTTTCCATTGGACAGAAAGGGTAACATTGAAATCGTCAAGCTTTTACAAGGACGAAATTGAAACCATAATTCTTAAAAGGACGATTTATGAACTTGTGGCATTTTTCAGGGACCAAAATAACAGATACGCCTTTTTAAACACCAAATTGGTGCAAAATTTTTTATACGGAAATACATTTTTTTACGTCAAAAAAATACATGTATTTCAAAAAGGACATTTAGAAAAGGTCGGAAAGTAAATTTTTAAAGATATAGAGTTGACACGCAAACAACACGGGATTAGTATCTTTTTTTTTTTTTTTGGGTAACGGGATTAGTATCTACGTACAAATAAATGTTCCTAGATATTGATCGATGATAAATATGTCACTATCTAGAGTTCTAAACAAATTTCAAAGGGAATTGAATTTCACACCCCTCATTTCAACATCTGCACCCCATTTTTGTTTTTATTAGGGTGAAATTACTAAAATACCCCTCCATTTTATAATTCCTTGGGGGATGCAAATATTGAAATGGAGGGGTATTTCAATAATTTTACCATAATAAAAACAAAAAGGCGGTGCAGCTATTGAGATGGGGGTGTAAAATTCAATTCCCATTTCAAAACGGCAAGAAAAGACATAACACGGTAGCACGTTTAAATGGATCCTTGCCTAGCTAGGTAGGATTGCAATCTACTACATGTTGCTTTCCTTTTTATTTTCCCATTGTCACAATCAATGAATGTATGGATTTTGAAACCCATCGGACATATCCCTTTTTACTAGTATATATAAAGGGACAATTTCAACCCATTTAAGCGCAATTTTGAAAATTTGATTTAAGCGCGTACGTTGAAGGTCAATTTGGTTTGATTGACGTCGTACATTTTTCTTTCCTCTCCTTTTTTGATAGGGTAGGTTGATAAATGATAATTATACGTTCGCCGTATAGTCTCGTCAACCTCAAAAAATTAAGGTCTAATCTAAAATCATATTAGTTATAGATAACATAGGTTCAAGGATTAACATTCCCTTCATGGCTCAAAGATATTTCGTCATGAGAGCAATGCTCTATAAATCAGGCACATTAGACCTTAATTTATTTGAGATTAACGAGGCTATACGGCGAACGTAGAGTTATCATTTATCAACCTACCCTACCAAAAACAGGAAGGGAAGAAAAATACTACGTCTACAAGTTGCATGACTTTTATCAATCAAACCAAATTGACCTTCAACGTACGCGCTTGAACCAAATTTCCAAAATTGTGTTTCAATGCGAGAAAAAATCATAAAAACTACACCAGTCCACTAAAATCGAATAATAACGAGTACAAGTCTTCTCTCTCAGAAGTGTTTTCTCTCCCCTCATCTTGTGTTTAGATTGAAACGCTTTAACCCTGACAAAACACAAAATATCGTTCTCGTTGCAAGTTGGGTCTTCAATTTGCGAAGATCTTTTTTTTTTGAGAAATTAGAAATTATTAGAGAAATCCTGTCTCTTTTCTCTTTCATTCGCGATGATCAGGTGACCCGGTCGGTATTATTTAATGTGGATAGAAACTTGTTGGGAGAATGACGAATATTTAAGAAACAACCCCACAAATTTTTCTTCTTTTTCAAGTTCTCTCCAAGACCTCAAACAATTTTGTCTTCAATATTCAGCCGTGGTCTGCTAGTTCTAGGCCTTTTTTGACAGGGATTTGGGGTCTAATTTTGACGCAGTCGGCACGGCAGTCCCCGAAAGTACAAATTAATTGGAGATACTAATTTTATAACAACTTGCTTTTTATCAATAGTCTCAAATCTCAAGCGGGGATGGAAGGAGGAGTGATTATTCAGTGCTCTTCATGTATCGCCATGCAGTGAACAACACAAATTAAATTACCAGTTCAAATTACTCCTAATTTTTTAGGCGTAAGATAGAGCGGAGCCCATATAAAAGGCACAACAAGCTCCATATTACTCCCCCCGTCCCAAAATGATAGTCTTGCTCACAAAATGATAAATTAAAAATAATACATTTTTTGAAGAAAAAGATCAACTTTTTTCATGATTTAAAAGAGCTCATTGATATCTAGTAAATTGCTAAAAACCTTGAATTTTTTTGAAAAAAAAAATATTACTTTTAACTTATTGTTTTGTGAACTGGGCTATCATTTGAGATGGAGAGAACCGAAAAAATTTGATTGTTTAACTCTTGGCCATGTATGATAACCGGTGCAAAAGGAGGTCTCAATTAGGTATTTGATTGCAACGAGGAGTCAAACTACTGACATGGATTAAATTGTTAATGCTCTTTAATTTCTCTTACAATCATCAATTTAAAAACTGACTTAGGTTAATTAAACAGTTCGGATGCTTTCGCTGGGGGCGCTCATCAGCACCCCCGCTTCCAATTGAAAGAAGGAGTTTTTGCACTATCATTTTATCCGCTTAAGCACCTCCAACTTTACCCTTATTCATGTAAAAGTACAAGTTTATCCTTCATGTGTTAAAAAAATTACTGAAGAAGATTGGAGTAATGAGATTAAAGGGGAAGGAAAAAAATTTGTTCACCCTCGTCAAAAGAGGGTGAACAAAACCCCCCACTATCATTGGTTCAAAAAGTGTGGGGTCCACAAAAAATGGTATGGATCTCACTACAAAATGATATAATACTTACCAAAAAGCGCATTGATTCCGTGGATTCCACACGATTTTAACCAATGATAGTAGGGTTGTTCACCCTCTTTTGGCCAGAGAGAACAAATTTTTTCCCAGCTAAAGGTTAGCTCTGTAAGACTATAACACATAAAATTGATCTGTTTTGGTCAACATTTTCTATCCCTTTGTCAATCCAAAAAGGGTACTTGGATCCAAGTTGGTCAAAAGACTCAAAACTGTGGCTTGAACAATTGAAACCCTAAAACTATGGATGGGAAAAACCAGTGTTCCACTGCATGGTAAGCACACGATTAGCACGTGCTATAGAATAAGCAGATCCATTAACACATAATTTCAATGATGTATGTGTTTACCTTGGAAATTCATTGATCCGCTAGATTTTCTCGTTAATATTTTGAAAGCAACAGCTCAACACAGATTATAATAATCTGTTTGGTAGTGTAAGAATGCAATGTAACACGACAAAAGTGAAAGTTACGTTGGTCATAGATTGTGTACTTTTCCTCTATAATTTTTGCAGATGCAAATTCTTTCCAAAAACCTAATACTATGGACTTTTCTTCCTTTCCATTTGAGATCAACCTAATTAAGCAATATCCAAACGGTCTAATCGCTAGCTATCATCTCTTTTGTTTGACACAATCGGGTGTCCGGCCAACTTTACACACAATTCGACTAGTTCAGGAATTGAAAAGTTAACGATTAGGTGAAATTTACGTTGGTCATAGATTATGTACTTTCCTCTATACTTTTTGAAGATGCAAATTCTTTTCAAAAACCTAATACTATGGACTTTTCTTCCTCTCCATTTGTGATCAACCTAATTAAGCAATGATAAGCCTCAAATGTTGTATATATTCGGGCTTATCTCGCTCGTTAAGATCGCACACACGTGCATTTTGTGCCTTTAAACGATTGATTTTGCGCGAGTTGTGTTTTTGATGAGTTTCAGAAAATCGGAGTTAAAAGGGCGTGTCCAAAGCTCCAAATAATCCCCGGTTGTATCCGGATGTACCCAAGGTCCCGCAATGCCGTGGAGGACAATCGCCGAAGCTTGGAAGTTGATTCAAGGAGCTTTGGAAGGCTCAAGAAGGCCCGAAACAAAGGAACAAGAAATCTAGAGCTATGAGCCTCGAGAAAATCCGACACACTGATAGTAAAAGGCTCATTTCTCTCAACATACAAAGGCCATGAAGATGAGATCAATTGGGTTTGAA
>JAXBDA010004517.1:0-28585 GCA_036023075.1 Gaultheria prostrata | reverse complement strand
TGAGCCAACATGGTAAGCCGGTAGCTTACTTTAGCGAGAAGTTGGGGGAATCAAAGTTAAGTTACAGCACTTACGATATCGAGTTCTTTGCAATCGTTCAAGCTCTTAAGCATTGGAGTTCATACCTAGCATACAATGAGTTCATCCTGTACTCTGACCATGATGCTTTGAAGCATATTAACAGTCAAGAGAAGCTGTCTTCGAGGCATGCACCATGGGCTGCGTATATTCAGCAATTTACCTTTGTTATAAAGCATACGTCTGGTGCTTTAAACAAGGTAGCCAATGCTCTTAGTCGGCGAACACATCTCTTGGTCACTATGCAAGCTAAGGTGTTGGGCTTCGACTTGTTTCGTGAATTATTGCCTAGTGATCCTTATTTTGGGCAAATAATGAAAGATGTGGGGGTTGGAAATCGAGCGGATTATCAGGTGCATGATGGGTTTCTATTCAAAGGCAATCAGCTTTGTGTTCCGGAGGGTAGTTTACGCCTCAAAATCATAAAGGAGCTGCATGAGGAGGGGCATGTGGGGAGAGACAAAACGGTTCAGCTTGTGGGTGACTCTTACTATTGGCCTACAATGCGTAAGGAGGTAACAAGGTTCGTTGAGGGTTGCCGGATCTGTCAAGTCTCCAAAGGAACGGCAACCAATGCAGGCTTATACATGTCGTTGCCTATACCGGACCAGCCGTGGGCCAATGTTAGTATGGATTTTATTCTAGGATTGCCGAGAACACAAAAGAGGAATGATTCTATCTTTGTGGTGGTGGATCGGTTCTCCAAAATGGCACACTTTATTGCTTGCAAGAAGACTACAGATGCTGTTAATGTCGCCCAACTCTATTTCCGTGAAGTTTATCGTTTGCATGGGCGGCCTCAGTCTATTGTCTATGATAGGGACACACGATTCCTTAGTCACTTTTGGCATTGCTTGTGGAAGTTGGCCAACACAAAGCTTGATTTTAGCACTGCCTATCATCCGCAGACTGATGGTTAGACCGAGGTAGTTAATCGCTCTGTGGGAAATTTGCTTCGTAGTCTTGTGGGTGATCATCTCAAGTCTTGGGATCAGCGGTTGTATCAAGCTGAGTTCGCCAATAATCGTTCGGTCAATCGCAGCTCTGGGTTTAGTCCCTTCTTTGTTACATATGGCTTTAATCCTCGCGCTCCCATTGACTTGGCTCCTGTTCCGGATTTGAAGCGTCCAAATGGTAAAGCGCAGGTCTGATTTCGGGTTTGCAAGAGGTTCATAAGATGACTATGCAGCATTTGGAAGACTCATCTGCAAAGTATAAGTACAAAAAGCGTCGTGCTGTGGAATTTGAAGTGGGTGATTTTGTGTGGGCTGTTTTGACGAAGGACCGCTTCCCTGCGGGTGAGTACAACAAACTTGCAGCTCGGAAGATTGGGCCGTTGGAGATCCTTAAGAAAATTAACCCCAATGCATACAAGTTGAAGCTTCCCAGTCACATCCGCACTTCTGATACGTTCAATGTCAAGCACCTCATTCCATATCGAGGTGATAGTTCTGATGAGGAGTCTGCGAATTCGAGGGCGAATTCTCTCCAACCCGGGGAGGATGATGCAGATTGGGTTGCCAATCGGTACTTAGATCAAGTGGAGCGCCAAAAGCCACGTAGTAAAGATCGTGGTCCGAAATCTAGCCTATAATGTTCCAGCATTCTCTTTCCAAAAAACTATTATTTCCTTTTCTAGTTTCCAGAATTGAGTTAGACTCAAATCTGTCTCTTTTTGGTAATTTTCCTTTTGTTTCCTTTTCGGTTATATGTTTTCTAGCATGTTTAGGATTTCTTTTAGTTGTTTCCTTTTCGGTTATATGTTTCCTAGCATATTTAGGATTTCTTCTAGTATAAATTAAGCGTGTCAGCCTTAAGGTAAATCAGTTATTGATAAATAAAATTTGAGCTTTGCTTGAGAAGAGAGAGTATCTCTTGTTCTTTTGGTTGTTCTTGATCGTGTGAGTCTATTTTCCGCTTTTACGCTGCGTCACTAGACAAGGACAATGTCACATATAAACATAAGGGTACGGAACACTGCATCGTCCAACTAATAAGGATAAAGATGTAGCGAGAACAAGCAAAACTATATTTCATAATATCTTATTGTACAGGGTGAAAACGCTGCATCCACAAACAACCAAAAATAACAAAAAATGGAAACTAACACTAATTATACATAATTAATCATCCATAAAATCGATAAACTAAAAGGCACAAGACAAAGTATTGATAAAATATCCAACCACCAAGTAAAACAATAGCAATATGCCATTAGATGGTACCAGAGAAGAGAAAAAGAAAGCTGAGAGAGAGGTCAATTAAAATCACTGTGAGCGCAAAAAGGTAAAAATAAAAACGGCCTCTCTGAAGTTCAATATTATGCCCACTAATTGGACAACCTCATGAGAAAATAAGAGTATGGATTTGCACTATTATTAACTAGATGCAAGACTAATTCATAAAGAAAAATTATTATTTCTAATGTTTTTAAAAGGAAAAAAGAAAACTGACCTTGTCTCCCTCCGTCGTATTTGTCGACAAGATTTACCGACTCGGCGTCCTGGCGAAGTAGATGTAGTGGACACAGAACTGCTTCGCCTTCGAATGGGTGAATCCATATACTTCTTCTCGCGAGAGCGCGAAAAATCCTTGCCACCTTTCCACGACAAGCTTCTGCCGGGTAAAGGAGAAGATTCAAGCTCAGAACCAGACAATTCATCTGCATGATTCCTTCTCATCTTTGAATCCACCGAGCTTTCTTCCTCTGGGCAATTCTGACATGCTTTAGACTCACAATGGATCATGTCCTGGTCTGAGGTTGAGTCAAATTCCTCAGAGAACTCACTTATCCCATTGTTCTCCAAAATGGAAAGAACATCTATTGCTGCCTTTTCAGCTTTCTTTCTCTGGAGAGAGACAATCTTAAGCTCTTTTTCAAGTTCCAGTACCTATGAAAAAAGCAAAACCAACAAGGGGAAGTTAAACACGCGCGCGCGCACACACACACACACACAGAGAGTGTGTGCGTGCGTGTTTCTTAACGGTGTAGGTAAAAAGTCCAAAATGAAACTAACCCTCTTGGCGAGTTCATCAGCTCTCTGTCTGGCAATTTTCGAGACAGACCTTTCAGACAGTAACCGTGCCCGTAGGAACTCAACTGTCATTAATTTGGAATCTTCGATGCCACTGCCCTTCCTGGTTAACAAAATGAACAAGAAAAATAATAATAGTTAAATACTGAATACGAAGTCTAAAATTCAAGCAGTCCAATAGGCAACTCCTAAGAAGGTGATAGGCGTGTAAATGTTCACATGTGTGACCCCTAATTTAACCTTTATAAGTCCATTAATATTGCTACTTGGATTTTAATTCTTAATTTTTGTGTTATAGGTATTTGGAGGGTCAATGTGTTAATGAGCCATATTTTGCTTGGTGTCAAAGCAAAACCCGAAGTCAATCTTGAAGGATGTGCAAATTGATCTGGTTTGAGATTTGATATCAAGAGAATATGGCAAGGATTGTGAAAAGCTGTAAAGGAAAATCTTTTGGTCAAAAGAATATGATTACACGTGCAAGCAATTTCCAATTGGATAAGAGTTTCCTTGGGAAGGAAACATAATTGGGGAGAATATACATGGGCTTTGATGTACTGCCAAAAGGGGAGAGTTTGAAGATAAGAAAAAGTCTTCCTTTTTAAGGACTGACTTCATGCAACATAAGGGGGGTTCGACACATAACAAAGAGACCCACGGCTGAAGAGGCGGTGTTGCACATAACTTTCAGAGTCCGATCAATGGCCGGCTAAACCAATTTCTAGGGCGTAGATGAGGCAATCATTCAAGTCCATGTTTTTGTTTTAATTTTAAGTTTATTATTTGGTATCGATTGTATGACAAGGATCTCTTTTCATTATATAGAATCGATTTAAATGATTTCTATCTATCTTGTGTTTGTATCCATAGTTTCACATACAGTCGTGCAATGTTTTTGTTTTTGTTTTAATTTTAAGTTTATTATTTGGAATCGATTGTATGACAAGGATCTCTTTTCATTATATAGAATCGATTTAAATGATTTCTATCTATCTTGTGATTGTTTCCATGGTTTCACATACAGTCGTGCAATGGTTTTCTTAGTTTGCAATTTGGGCGATTGAGATAGGTTATTCCCGTAAGACGAGCTGTGCTATTAGACGATCCGTGCCATTGAGACGGGTCGTGCTATGAGATAGTCTATGACGATGACGATTGACAAAACCTGAGTATTTTCTTGACAATTATTGATAGGGATTGCAAGCTCTAGCAATAATAATATATGATTTGCATAATAAACTTGGTTCAAACATAGCTGGTTTATGCGGTGGTTGTGGATTGGAAACATAACTGGTTTTCACCACTTCAATTATTTGTTTAATCTCGTTATAGCTTTGATAACCAAAATCTCTTTTCTCGAATTAATTTAGAAGTTGATTTAACTAAACGTAACTCAGCCATTCAGTCGCCGCAGTACGATACTTGGTCTTTACCATTGTTCTACTAAGTAGTAGCTAACCCGAAGGTTTTATAAATATATTTTGATATGGAAACGACTCGATCAGAAGGGCCCAAAGTTGTTGGTCCGTAATGATGGATTTTCCTTTTGTGATATAACAGTGTAGATCTGGTTTTTCAGCAAGTTTATTTTTTTCCCTTTTGCAAACAATTTTACGAACAAAATCACAAAGAAGATCCGCCATAAACATCTTAATCTAGTTTCGAATATGTACAATCTAGTTTAAAGACATTTGTAACAGACGAACAGTTGTTCTGCTGAATGAAGATTTTCAAAAGTAAATGCATAAAAATTGGCATGTTAGGAACAACTATGTTGCACGTAAATCAAGTAGGATAATAACAATATAAGTTTTGCAACATGGGATATGCCCTCTACTTATCTGGCCTAAAATTTGAGTTTAAAAAGGCTTCAGTTTAATACTGTGCCCCCCAAAGTGGTAGGAACGCCCCTGAATTCAAGATAGAAGTTCGCCATCCCAAAACGAATAACCGCCGAACTCCGGTTCGACTTAAGTGTAAGAGTGATTCCCCATTAGTTGTTCACATATATTACAAGAAACTGCTTCAGAAAGGAACCCGTTTAAAATTTTTAACCAATTTTTATCCTCTCTCTTTGTATATGAATACTAGGCAGAGCAAAAAGGTACAATGTTCTAGATGACAGAATCAATGCATTCAGACTCCAACGTAGCACTACAAACGACCTAGCAAGTGAATCTGTACTAAACATTTTTTTTTCTCGGCAAAAGAAAATCTGCAGTAAACTTGCAGATATTGAAATTCCTAAGAGCCATCTCCAAATTAGCACTACAAATCATCTAGTCACTAACTACACAATCGAGTCAGTGAATAGGAACTGATAGCTATTGAAAGCCCTAAGAGCCAACTCCAAAGTAGCACTACAAACAATCTAGTAAGTGGATAACTTCAGGAAACTGAAAGTCCAAGCCACAATTATTCTATATGTACTTAATCGGTCTGCTTGAGGAATCGGGATTCCCTCTCTTACCCCAATCCCCAAATTACTCAGCAGCCAAACAGAAGGAAATCAAACTCCAACCAAGATCAACTGAAGTTCATAATAAACCCAAGCTCACGCAATTCTTAAAACTCATTTCTACAGCAAACAAAGAATACTCCAATATAATCTATGTACTTCAGTACAATTAATCGACAAAATAGCAAGCAACTGAAATGGGAGAAACAAACAGAAGTACAGTCCAAAGCATGATTAGAAAAATCAATTAAAGAGCATATGATGACTATCACCTCAGATCTTGATCTGGGTCCTGCTGGTTTGGTGGATTCTGCATTGTTATGAATCAACACACTAAATCCAAAGCTTCACAAGAACTTCAACTGAAACAATCAAGCTTCTGTCAAGAAATAAAACACATCTAATAAGCTAAATTGAGGTCATTCAAACGGTCAAAACACAAAATCGAACAAAGAAGATTAGAATTAGAGAAATCCAAAGGTTTACCTTAGTAGAGACGACTATGACTTCAAGGGGGAGTTATATTGGAAAACCCTAGTGAGGCGTTTCAGTCCTCTCATGCTTAGTCGGTGTTTACTGCTTACAGAGAGAGAGAGAGAGAGAGCGAGTTTCGTGGGGCTGCGTCGGAATGATCAGAGGAAGCTTCTGTCTGAAGAATTGTTTTTTGAACAGAGAAAAATCTGTGTGCGTCTTATCAACATCCTAAAGAAAATGGCGATCCAATGCTTGGAACTTCATTTTTGGTATATCTCTATAATGTCCAGATTCATAGATAAAATCACATCTCCACCTTATTTGATAAAATGTTACCTAAACCTCATTTAATCAAATGACAAATTCACCCTCAATTCCAAATAAAAAATGTTGGCCATAATTTAATTTCTAAAAAACTAATAGATATTATTGAAATTGGGGATTTTGTTCATTTATAATTTAATCTAAACTTTGGTGATTAATTGTTTCAAAGTAAAAAAATATTTTACCTATTTTCCCTTATTTGGTAAGATAGAAAAAGCAAAATGTATTTTTCAAGTAAAATATTTTTCACCGAACAAGTGAAAATGTTTTCCTTCCAAAAGCTCCGTAAGTCATTTTTGGGGAGGCCACTGTAATCGGATCCTGTTTTTCCCCTTCGACCCCAATCCTGCTTGACGTGCTCGCACACTTTTCAGAATAAACTACGGGATCAATGCCAGAAAAATATCAAAAATGATACATACACACCCCCATATACACACTCAGCCACACCCTCTCTTACATGGGGTGTGGTCCCCACATGCGGGTCCCGTGGGGACCACACCCCATGTGAGAGAGGGTGTGGCTGAGTGTGTATGTGGGGGTGTGTATGTATCACTACTCGAAAAATATTCCACAACCACCAATGGTATCTCTCTCCAACATGTGTTCTACTAGACAAAATTAGTGCCCACACTCATTTCACACACACACACTCTATCTCTCATGTATGTACTAGGGATTGTCCGTGCCTGAAGGCACGGCACGACGCGTTTTGAACACGACTTAAAAGGAGCTATCGTAAATGAAGCCAACTTTTCCGAGAAGCCATTTGTGCAAATAAGATTCAAAAAGAGAGAATTTAACTATAGCGATTATGTCCATGCCTAAACACACTAACAGATGAAATCCACTCATAACCATAACCAACATACAACACTATCCACATTGCTCCAACCATCGAGTATTCCGGCTAATGCAATCCGTACAGAATGTGCCTATAGCTCAGAAAAAAAGAGGTTAAACAGCTCAAGTATCCTTTTTAGCAAGAACATAAAACAATACTCATTTCATGACATTTGCCCATTCTCTGAAAAATAGCCAATCCAAAGTTCCTATTTATCCCAAGAAATGTTAGGGTGTCACAATTCAATCCACGCCATCTTTTCTCCTTTCGCGTCCAGATACGGGAAGGCGTAGAAGTCGTTGCCACCAACTCTTGGTTCTGTTGTTGCATTCAAATGTCTTCACGACAACCTGTTCAACAAATTAAAAATAGTAAGGCCTTACTTCTTGATGAGAGCAGATTCGAATCACAAATTAAAAATTGCAGGCACGACTATCACAAATGAGAGCATGTTCAAATCGCATGATCACAACAAAGTGGAAATGATCAAACGGGAAAGTAGCCTGGAAAAGAAGGTTTCAGACCATGGGAAACCCTACCGTTCATAGAACAAAAAAGAACAATTGCATCACTACACCAAATGGGAAACATACCTTTTTTAGTCCGGACAGAAATTAAAATATGCCAAATCTGTAGGTCAGTCCTATCCTTTTTCTTTCTACCTTCGTGATAACCGAACAGAACCCGAAAAAGAAACCGTTTACCCCAAGATAATGCATTAACCATTAGAGAAAACCCTAAGTAGTTATCCAAGACACCGACTTTACATCTCCATTCGCTAAGTCGTTCAAATAACTAACCTTAAAAAGATCAAATTGACCACAAAAATTCATAGATACCACAAAAATCAGCAAAAAACAAACCTTCTGAATAGGTGATTAAACTCCCATCAATTGCCTTGAACCATTTTTTTCCGTTACCCACAACCTGAAAAGTAGAAGGGGATGAAAAACCAAAAAGTTGTGATGCCACTTACAGGGTCGAAAGATGGTCCATGGTCTCAAAGTTCCAAAACATGTAGACCCATCAAAAGCACAAAATAAAAAACACAAACTGGGAAAAAAGCTATTAACTTGAGATTACCTTAGTCATTAAACGCAATAAATCAGGAGTTCATTGAAAGTAAATTTGCAACAAAATAACTTGATTGAGATTACCATGGAGCTGCTCCAAATACCATAGAAAACAGGGAAAAAAGTTCTCCATTGTCAAAGAAAAAGACAACTTTTTGGACCCTATTTGGCTAGAATCCAGAGAAGACTACAATTTTACCAATAGACAATTAACATTTTCTGAATGGAACTCTTTTCATGGAACAAAGGACAATACTATCAAAGTACCAGCATAATCACTTTCATAGCTCAAAAATTTCTAAACACAATTAAAACTAAGGAGCACTGACCAATCTGTCTAATAATAGTACTAAATACAATTAACTGCTAGGGACAGTAACCAATAAAACAAATAAAGAAAATCTGAAAATCAAAACTTACCTATAGATTATATCACAGAGTGGGTGATTGAATTAAGTGATATTACCTTCGGAAGCTCTCAAGAGTGGGTCCAATGGTCATCATGATTCAATTCAAGTACCTGGGAAGAACCGAATAACGCACTTAAAACAATAAAATAACTGGTGAGAGAAAAAAATAAAAATAAAACCTTGCTTATCTTACATAGCAAAAAGATGTTAAAAAAAAAAAAAGCAAAATAAATTCATACCGAAAACCGCAATGGATTTTTGAACCACTGCGGAGAGAGGAAAGAGTGAGGTTTGGAGCGGTAGTTGTAGTTGCAGAGCCATAGCTTCGGCCAAGGTCAGCTGGGTGATGGTGGTATTGGGTTTTCATATGAGATGGAAATGGAAACTACAAAGAATTGTGGGTTGAGAGAGAGAGAGAGAGAGAGAGAGAGAGAGAGCCTGATAAATTGGCAGGAAGAAGTGAGAAAATTAGACCGTGAGTGGGTGTGATTTTCAACATGCAAAGTATTTACGAAAATGCCAATAAAGTTAGTTTGTGAGAGGGACATTTTTAGGCCATTGGATGTGAAGGAATGGAGGGTGGAGATCGTACCACTTGTACATGACACCTGGAGACACCCTTGTGTATTATTATATAGATGACTATCATTGCAAACCAAATGAATTCTATCAAAATCTAGCACCGACGCCTCGAGATGTCAAAGTATCCCCGTGTTGGACATGGGGACACAGCGGGATATGTGTTTGACACACCATGTGGCACGTATTTATTTAAAATACTTTTTTTGAGTGGGACATAGCGGGGAAATTTAGGGCGGGGAAATACTCTAAGTTGTTTGTTGGGATATACTGCTGAAGACGTGAGGCAGTTGCTTATATAAAGGGCGGGGGTTGGGGGGATGGGGTCCTACTTGTTAACCGTGTTTGAGCATCCCCACTCGTTACCCATTTTTCTTACTCAAAACTCAAATTTGAGCAATTCCTTAAAAATTCACGCCACGCCTTCACTCAAAGGCTAAGTTTCTCACTTGATTTTATCTCATAAAATCTGGGATTTTATCAAAAAAGTTTCTCAATTGATAAAAGTTTGGAAGAGATTTTATCAAAGTCATTCTCAAATGTTAGGCGAAATTACCATTTTGCCCCCAACACATTAACTTTTGTTTGGAACCCCACCTTACGCCAAACACACACACACACCCCAACCTCAATCTTGATTCTTCCATGTATTTTATCGTTGGATGTTGATGAATGAGGGAAAAAAAAGTAGTAGGTTCAAAGTAAATATTTTGTAAAAAACCTTGGTACTGTTGGGTAAGTTTTTAACATATATTTTTTGTTCATAGGTGAATAGGTGATGAAAGAAAAGAAGGGCAAATTGGTAAATAAACCATTGAGAGGAGATTTTATCAAAAGTAGATTTTATCAAGTGAGAAAACAATGTGATTTTATCACACCTTCATAAAACTCACCTAAAATGAAAAATCTCATTTTATCAACTAAAAAACTTTGCCAAAATTGATTTTTTACTCAGATTCTTACTCAAATTAATGGAGACTCAAATTTTGTAAGACTATTTTCTTCCTCTCAAATTTACCATCATAACATTAGTGAAACTTTTACCCAAATTTATGCCTGAATTCGGATTTGCCCAATGGATTGCTTCATACCCATTGAAACTTTTACTCAAAATTTTACCTAAATTTGAGTAAATGGAGCAATTTTTGAGTGCTGGGAGGGCACCACGTGGCCGCGTCCGAGCACCCATCTCGGCCGGACGGCCCACATTTAGAGAGAGAGAGAGAGAGAGAGAGAGAGAGAGAGAGTAAATTTGGGCCGTCGAAAATACTTTTGGACGGTCGGATTGGGTGATCCGGCACGGTCACGTGGTGCCTGTCTGGCTCCCAAATTTTTTTTTTTGTGGTAAAGGTATGCCCATTTCATTGGTTGGATTCTTGGTTTTTTAACTTTTCATATTTTACGAGATAAATCATTATCTTCACACACCAACTTAAAATTTAAAAGTCAAGTTTAGTGGAATAGGATCTAAGTAATTTCCGTATCCGTATCCCCAATTTTTAGAATTCCCGTATCCGTATCTGTGGTACACAGTATGCAGCCAATCAAATTATGCAACTGTGACAAAAAATTAATGACTTAGTAAAAAATCGGCATGTATTGTAAAAAACCTCAAATTAGTTTCAAAAAAGTCATAATCCCTCCATTTAAAATTGATTGTAAATTGTACTATTTTGGCAGCAAATGTAATGCCTTGGTATACACTCCTCTACTAAGGACCTACCCCCACACTCCTCTACAATTGTACATATATAAGTGCCAAATAAAAATATTAAAAAAACAGCAACTATATAAGTTGAAGTATCCGTCTTTGATTATGCTCAAGTCTAAATGCAGATGAAAGAAAAGGTGATTTTGTGCTCTCTTATGCTTCAAAAGTGCTACCAAATATTCAAAGAATTGAGCATAGGAACTGAAGGAAACTATATTGTGAAGCACATTAGAAACAAATGATCATGGTAAGTTTCTTTATTTACTCGAGCTATGTCCCCAACCGTGTCCGTGTCTTTTTTTTTTTTTTCAAAAATGAAATGTCATTTGTCCGTGTCTGTGCTACATAGAATAGAATACATTAGACTTGGTAACTCTTTTTTCATCCTGTGTGGAGAGATTCACGAACAATAAGCAAAACACTAAGTTCGAGGTACCATATTCATAACCAAAACTTACAACTAACCTATAATTTTCTTATACTCAACAATTGTAGGAAAGGGTAATGAATCTTCAACGTCTTCTCATTGTCTATGCAATATATTCGAAAGCAAGCTTTGATTAGTTTTTACACAAAATTTGAAGCAGTGAATAGGAAATTAGATATGTTTACCTCATTAAGCTAATTAGTAGTCCAGATGAGGGAGACAAATTAGGCTCCGTGCAATTTAGTAACCTGACTTCTTTGCTTGAGTATCCCTTCATTGATGAGTACCTTAAAGTAGACCACATTAGGATATAATATAAATGAAGAAATTCATGAGCAAGAAGTAGAGGAAGAGGAAGAACTACCGTCGAGGCAAATCCTGAAAGCCACTTGGAATGAGTACTCCATTTGGGGATGTTTCCAAATCAGTTGATAATTCTCGGTCTTGGAACAAAAACAGTTTCTCACAGCAGTATATGCAGAAAATATCACTACTTAAATATGTGTGATGTATAATTAAAACACGCAAACAATCCAAAAGGACTATACAAAAGGGTGTCTTCACATTGCTACCAATAAGCTTACAAAAGAGTGTATCCACATCGCCTATGCAACCAAAATGGGAAGAATGCTTTACAATAGTGTCATTCCCATACAGTGACTTATACAAAAAGGTGTCTTCACATTGCTTTAGGATCAGTCCTCAATGTGCCTCCCAAAATACGTCCGCGTATGCCTATCAAAAACTCTGCAAATGACTGACTTGTTCAGTACGACCACTATTCGTTTCCCCATTCAAACTTGTTCTTCATTAATTTTTCAAATGTCCATATATCAATTGGAATGAAGTATCTCCACCGAGCAGAATGCACAACAATCTAGTTATGTAGGAAAATATCAGTGTGTCAGTATGAATCAAACATAAATACATCGATACGGCTAGATTATTAAACTACCTTAGTACGTTTCCATTGAAGCATTGGTGTCATATTCTTCCTTTTGAGCTCTATAACTTTTTCATCCCAATCCTACAACGGTAAACGAAGATTGTTGGGTATCATATAAAGAATTGACTGAACAAATTAAATTGGGATTGACAAATTAGTCATACCGTTATATATTGTCTAGTGGTGGTTTTGACTACACATCACTACAGCAAAACTTCGGGATAAACAATGTTTGTCGTTGAATCTTGCTCATTCTCAGGGAGAAGAACACTAACACGATCAAAAGATGTACATCTTGAGAGCGAGACATATAAATGTCCATGACCAAATACGGGTGTGCGCAAATCAACCCCGACAAATTTTACTGATTGTCCTTGGGATTTGTTAATGGTGAGAGCATATGCCAATCTTATAGGAAATTGACGTCTTGTCATTCGGAAAGGGAAATCAGAAGATGAAGGGCTCAAGGATATTCTGGGTATGAATGCCAATTTGCCAAAGTTTTCTCCAGTTAATATTAGAGCTTCAATTATGCATGAGGCACATTTGACAACCATCATCCTTGTCCCGTTACAAAGGCCATCTTTCGGCGCAATGTTTCTTAGTAGAATTATAGGACAACCCACTTACAACTCTAGCCTAAAAGGTGGTAGCCCAGTGGGATCTAATGAGTTTAAGTACTCATTAGGATATCGATTTAAGAGAGTGCGATCAACTCCATCATCTTCGGACATTTTATCTGCTGCTAAATAGGTAAATGCCTCTCCAGGAAAAATATTCAATGCAACGGCATTGATTGCATTGACATCCTCATTTCTGGCAGAAAGAATTGTACGCTCAGTCAAAAATGCGGGAGTTGATGCATCTACAACATCCAATTGAGGATAAACCGTAGACAATAATTCACTAAGATTCCGGCATTTACGTACTGTTGATGGAAGTTTCACGGTTTCTTTTGGGGTGGTTCCAATCTAGGAAGGAAAATAAAAAGAATCGATGAAGCACATAAGTATGATATTTTCATCAAATTGAAAGCACCAAGGTAGAACGAAGATGTTTGAAAACAAATTACCTCAGTCAAGAATTTAGCGAAATTAGCATTCCCAGAGTCAGCTCGATCTAAATGCATGTTCTCATCCAGCGTGAAAATGACAATATCCTTCCATAGAGTAGATCGTCTCAATGATGCATTAACAATTTGCTCGCGACTTCCTTTGGCGACAACTGGTAAGATTTGCCGAAAGTCACCACCAAGAACAATAGTGATGCCCCCAAATGGCTTATCATTGTTGCAAACATCTCTAAGTGTCCAATCAACAGCCTCAACACAATATCTATGTTGCATAGAAACTTCATCCCAAATAATGAGTTTTGTTTCTCGAAACAGCTCTGCATGTATGGACTGCTTGGTAAACCCACAAACTGTATTTTCCATCACATCTAAGGGATGAAAAATGTTGAATGCGCAGTGCGACCTCCTTTCAATAACAATGATGCAATTCCAGATGAAGCCACAGTGACAACAATGTGGCCAAGACTCCGAAATTTTGAGGCAATTGTGTTGTACAAAAAAGTTTTCCCTGTTCCAGCACCCCCATTCAAAAAGAACATGGTCCCTTCATTCGCAAAGACCGATGAAGTAATTGCATTATAAGCGGTACTCTGTCCACTATTAAGGCAATGAACATTATTTTGTGCATGTGTTTCCTGAGCCTCAATCTCAAGTTGTCGATGTTCCGCTATCAATCTGTTACCAATTGTTGCACTCCAATTTGCACTTGGTTGCGGCATGGGAGGGAAGTCAAGTAAGGATTTGCCTGATTCTTGAAGCAATTGATCTAAAAGATATAAACCGTAGTCCTCAATCTGACCCTCTGATGGGTTAGAAATGGCAAACAATGTACGAATTTTGTGTGCCAAATCATCACATATGTGAATTGAAAATCTCTTCTACACCTCATACGGGTGTAGCGAAGAGCAATGCGTCAGAATTATAACAAATAATCTCCTCAATTGATACCCAGTTTTCATAACTGCGGCTTCGTTTAGACATTGTATCCACTCGTCATCGTCCTCCAAAAGCCCTCTAGCAACACATGCTAATTTAAATGTATCATGCACAACATCTCCTACCGTGCGTAAGCATTCAAAGGAATTTGGTCCCTATGACAACAGATAGTAGCAAGCGCGAATAAAACCTCTCTCCACAGTTAGGGCTAGCAAAGTGCATTCGGCCAATAGCAAACCCGGATTCTCTTGGTTTCCAAATCTTACTCCCCTTGATCCAAACAAAATGTTGTGGAAACTCTTGATAAGTGTATGCACATGCGTCTTTGTTAGAAGCGTACCACAAAAAAAAGCCAGTCAGAGTTGACCTTTGATGAGCAGCTCTAGCTCTGATTGTTTCCCTGGTTTTAGAGGCATTCAAATTACAATGACGCATTCCAGGTAAATGAACTTCTAACCGAACAACGGCTGGCACCTCTTCATGCATATGATGGCCAAATATTCGGCAAGCCGCTTCAAGAGGTCCAATATACCTCGCATCGAGATATAGTTTAATCTCGTTGTTCCCTCCCAAAACCATTGTTGTGCAATCATAACCCTTGTAAATATACTTGTGGATATATTTAACGCATTGCATTCCCACACAAACTACAACATTAATGTGACAGTTGAACATCCTTGAGAGATGCGCATTGTAAGGAGCCACATCCCTGTTATCGACTGGTTATCCCCGCACAGTATAAACATTTCCGGTATTGCGACGACGATAAACGGGATATCCATCTTGGCCCATGGTAGTTTCTTTCGCATAGTCTCTAGGGTATCTTTTAGTGCATTTATTGTAATGGCAAGTATGCTGGGTGGCATTCATTTATTCGCATAAGCTCATTATTTCCACATAGATGTACAATAATGTCTCTCATCCCACTCGCTTCAGTCCCATCTCCCGGTAATATGACAGCAATCTCATCTGCTGTTGGTAAATTATACCGTCGCCGATCTGTTGACGTAGTGTAATGAAGATGAGCAGGTAGATTTTGTCCTGACAACGCTAATTGATTTAAGATTGCATGAGCCTGGCGAATTAACTTGCAAGAGACTGTCTTGAATAGTTTCAAGGACATCCCTTCTCAAATGAGGATTTCTACGGTCACGAACCTCTAAAGCTGAATTAGGGTCGTAAATATAAAGTTGAGCATATGATGGGTCCTCGCCTGGTAGTGGCATCAATGATCCTGTTCGATGTCGCAATTCACCATGAATAGTGAATGGTGTAGGACCCCTTCCACTGAATACTCTATCATCTAATTTAGCTCCAAGACTCGTAAAAGCATTGGCTGAATTATACGATCGAGTATTACCCCGGAACGATTTAGACCGAGCATCATTCCCATCATACAACGCTTGGATTGGTGGAGGTGGTGTCATAAGCGGAAGTAGCTAAACCTTTCCTTGCAAACAGCAAGCTCCGAAGCAAGGATTTCTTTTAGAAGAATTTGCCAATTTTTCATCCATCCAATGTAAAGCTCTACATTTAGAACACGTCGTATTCATTTCGCCAAGAAAATGCCGACTGGAATTTACGTGGGCTATAGCATCAACCTCCACGGGAGTATCTTCTACTTCATTGTCACTAAAAAAAATTCCAGAGAAGATTATAGAAAATTTGTAACTTCCAATATCTTCTAATTTGAAATGGTTAGATTAACTTTTATATTTTGAAATTGAATAGTTTGGCTTTTACCTATCATGTATTACCCAAAGATGTGTTCGGCATAGAGATTGATGTGTAGAAGGATGGGTAACCACATGTTGCTCATCTCTTATAGCTGCTCTATGCTCCACGGTGCCTTGACGGCTAGTTGTTAAAGAAGGGAAGAATGTAGGCTGTCTCGGTTGGAGACATGAGAGCGCTCTATCCCTTTCGCGTCGCAAGCGTTGGCTCTATTGGTATCCTGGGCGAATTTTCTGGATACTCTCTCGTTCTCTTCTATTACGTTGGGCCAATGCAGCCTTTGATATTGTTTCATCATTAGCTCCCTAGAACATGAGTACGATACCATTAGATACTATTTGTCAAGAATATCATTTCTTACACCTTGTTTTCCCATAAGCTTTGACAAAACATTAGAAAGAATGCAACATGAACAACCAAAAACTCAATATAGACCTTTTCATTCATTTTACATAAAAAGAAATAGATGGTATAATTTTACCTTAAACATTGTTCTCTTCTTGTATATCTCCCATTCTATTAATTTCCTTTTTTTTTTTTTGGGTAAATCAGGTACTACTCACCTTGAAAATTTTCATATATAGATCGAACATGCCGCCAAAACAGGGACACCCCACGTGGGATGTCCATTAAAATTTTCATTTTCTTATGTTGGTGCATGTCGTGGACATGCTTGAGACATGAGAAACAGGGAAAAATTGGTGATTTTTTCCACTCATCAATCCTACTTCTCACAAATTGTCTTCAAGCATCGTAGTAGCAACAACAACTGATTTGGCAAGGTGAAGAATACTTTTGTTAAGTATTCATTCCAATTGTCGATTTCTTTCAACATGCTCAGAGGAGACCTAATGATCCATTCCAATTGTTGTTAAAAATGACAAATATAAAAGAGAAAGGAGTGGTTAAATATTCGTACCACTGGAAATGCATTCTCTTTTCCCTTGCTCGCGGAGATTACTTTCTCTTTACCCTTGGAATTTGCTTCCGCCATTTCGGTGTCCTTTTGAAAAAATTCATAAAAAATGTGAGAACAACTTTCAATTTCACGAAAGGCCCTTGGATCACAACACCAACGTTTTTCTCTTGAAGATAGAATGTGCTTACCCTATTTGAGCAGATGACATTGGCTCGTTCCTCTCGAATCACAACACCGATGTTTCTCTTTTGAAGATATCCAACCTATAAAGAAGTATCAGACTATGTATGGTAGATAAATAAATTGAAAGAGTAAGTGGAACTTTATGAAAAAGATGGGACGACCACACCACTCATTAGGTTAGAACACGTTGAAAGGAAAAGAAAGGTTAAAGAATCATACCATTGGACATGCATTATATTTTCTCTTATTTGTAGAGATTACTTTCTCTTTTCCCTTAGACTTTGCCGCAGACATTTCTTTGTCCTATAAATAACATTTTAAAAAGTAAGAAGAACTTTCTTCCCATAACTGAAAAATAATATGTGATTACCCTATGAAAACATATCAGATTAAGATTGCGTTCATCTCGAATCACAACATTGACATTTCTCTTTTCAAGATAAACTGAAACGACAAGTAGAAAAATTATAAGAGATGAGTATGAATGAAACTAAGCTATGCTTAAACGGGATAAAGCACAAATGGAGGACCTTTGGGCAGTATTTTTTTACCATACGCACACTCTTATACACATTCCTTTGGCTGAGAGAGAGCGTGAGGAGAGGAAGTGGGAAGGGAGAGATAAAGGCCCTTGGATCAAAACCCCAACTCAATCTCAGCAACAACTTATAATGCAAAATTTAGATACGGAAGCCCTCAAATGCAATTCCACATCTCTAAGGTTACACAAAAGCCTTATTTGAGTAATGGAAAGAGCATAAAACAAAATTAGGGGTGAGAGAGAGCGTGAGAACCTTTGGGCAGATTCTTATATAGCAAAAGCCTTATTTGCTATATAATTGTTTCGCACAACTGGAGGACCTTCGGGCAGTATTTTTTTACCATACACACACTATTATACACGTTCCTTTGGATGAGAGAGAGCATGAGGAGAGGAAGTGGGAAGGGAGAGATAAAGTCCCTTGGATCAAAACCCCTACTCAATCTTAGCAACAACTTATAATGCAAAATTTAGATACGGAAGCCCTCAAATGGAATTCCACATCTCTAAGGTTACGCAAAAGCCTTATTTGAGTAATGGAAAAAGCATAAAACAAAATTATACGTGCAAGGGATTTCCAGCTACACATTATATAGCATGAAAAACAATTATATTGCAAAACTTGAAACAATTACGTCCAAATTAAACAATTATTTCGAATGGGTCAATAAACAAATAATTCAAGTTTGTTAACCTAGTCCAAATGACTACTCAATTATCAGTCTAACACATAGGAGTGCATAGGAATCCACAACTGATTGAGATTACGTGTAGAATAATGCTAGCTGCCTTAAAAAGGAACTTGAATGTTAGTCAGTGTCGGGCCAAGATTTTTGGTGGCAGAAAGCGAACTTCCTATTTGGGGCCCTCAATATTTTCTCGAATGCGAAACTTGTGTGCACTAAATCTAATCTTTGAGAAAATTTTATGTTATATAGGAATTTTAACACAATGCGGGCCTATTTTTTTCAAATAAAATTCGATGGCCGAAAGCGGCCGCTTCCTTGGCTTGCCCTCTAAGCCGTCTCTGATGTTAGTCTAGCAAACAACTTATAATGCAAAATTTAGATATGGAGGCCCTCAAATGAAATTCCCCACCTCATTATAGTAAACACATTTTTCTGGTAGCTTAGAGATCTAATACATTAACACCAAATGAACCTTAACAAATGCAGTCAATATATTACATTACGTGAATTTCCAAAATTTAGGGACTCAATATATTACTTTATTCACATACCAATCAAGATTTTATTTGTCAAATTAAAAGACTTCAAACTACACACAAAGTGAACTATGATAAAAAAAAATCATCTCAACAGGAAACTAGCTAAGTTTTTATTCACGGAAATACGTCATCAAAGGTTCGACTGGTTCCGAGGGAGAGTAAGAGTTCAACTTCAACTCTTACCAATAGGATACATGCCAATCTGTTAATGGTTCACACACACGCCAAGGGAGAGAGAGAAAATTATCAGGCTTACCAACTTCAACTCTGCTGGCCGGTTGCGGTATCGTTCTGTCTATGTTTTCTCGTGGTGTAAAGTAACTGTGGGAGAGAAAGAGAAAAATTTTAACCCACGCACCCACAGATGAGTGTATAGTAAATTATAACACACACCGAATGTTGTAGCTTACCCATTTTTTTGTAGAGTCAAACTTCAACGCTGCTGGCCGATTGCGGTATCATCTCCGTCTATGTTTTGTCGGTGATGGAAGGAACTGGGGGAGAAAAATTGAATTTTTTTACACAAAAGCATAAAAACAAACACCTAGAGGGTTTCCACCAAACCGAATCATGTAAAAAAAAAACAGAGCTATAACACCAAACCCCGAACAGAAAAAACCTATGAGAAAAGAAAAAATGAAAATGAAAAGATATACAGTTGATATGTATACTGTAGGGTTTCAAGAAGAGACGGAAACCTATGGTGAAGAGATACAGTTGATATGTATACTTCGGCGGTTGTCGGCGATGGTATTTCAGTGAGTAGGGATGGATGATGGAAGGATGGAACAGGATCAAGTGGGAGCACAGAGGATGCAGATGGAGATCGACCGAGAGAGTAGGATGAGGATGGGAGAGCGTTCGTGAGAGACGCAAAACAATCAGAAAAGTGGGTTTGAAATTTGAAAGTGGTTTGGTACGTGGGTTGACCGGTTGAGTTGAGGGTAGACCTTAGCCCTTAAAAATACAAAGTATTTACGAAGATGCCACTCAAAAGTTAGTTTGTGAGAGGGATATTTTTGGACCGTTAGATTTGGAGGAGTGGATGGTTAAGATTTGGTTGAAGATGAATATTTTATTGCAAACTAATGCTGTTTTGTTATATAGATATATAAAATTTTAAATACATATTGATTTGTTTGTTTGTATGTATTTTTTGGCTCAAGTCAATTTTCATTTTAAAAGGATGGAAATCTATTTCAACAGAAACAATTTTGAAATTGTCAGCCAAACACCCAAAAATAAAAACGAAGAATTTATTTTCTGTAAAATGATTTTCCATGAAAAATATTTTACGTTGTAAAATGTTTTACTTCGGAACAAATGGAGCCTAATAGTTAAATGACCATAAACATACTAGACATCGAAATAAAATTTTTGAGCGTTTTTTGTTTTATTTAATTTCATGCAACTTTAGTCATAGATTTTTATTTTTTTTCAAAGAATAATAAATTAAATATAAAATGAATTTTAAAAAACAGGGTAATTGTACTTGCACACTTCTCAAACACTCCATAATATGTGTTTGCAATCCGAACTATTTATTATGTAGGTCTCATCTCACATATTATTGGGAGCAATATAAATAATAATTTACAATTTTTTTGGAGAAAAATAAATTGTTAAAATTCCTCTTATTAATCAATTGATTTGAAAAATGCTTTTTTTTAACATCTGATCGATATAAGTTATAGAATGAATAATTTTCACGTCTAGACCTACAAAATGGATGTCTCGGATTCTTAAAATTTGTTGTGTGACTACAGGCTATGTAATGGTGTGTTAGAGAACTGTGTTCATATACACTTAAATTTATGCTACAAAAAAATGATAGTAGCAAGCATAATACACATTTGATTTTGGCTAAACACGCCCTAAAAAGTCTGCTCGGCCTTCAAGCCGTAGTTGACGTCAGAATAGTGGGAAATGGGAGTGGGCCAAAATGTTATTCCCTCCGTCCCTTTTTAAATGTGTTATCTGAGAATTCCAACTATTTTTCTCTCACGTCAACTTTTACATCTATTTTTCATTATTACCCTTACCAATATAATAATATCCAATAACTTTCTTAAAAAGGAATCTACTTTTAAGGGCAAAATAGAAAATGTACCCATTAACTTTTCAAAACACACACTTATTAAGGGACAACAAAAAATGAAAATGTACACACTATAAAAGGAACGAAGGGAGTAGAACCAAGATCTTCAGATTTGGGCTAGGCCATTATGCACAGAGACATCAACCTTGTACCCCAATTTGGGACTAGAGATGGGCATGGGGAGGCCGGGAGAGTAGGGGTGGATACCACTACCTCCATCCCCGATCCTCGAATCCATATCAATCCTCATCCCCTCCCCAATCTTCACTAGAGATTTTTTTAATCTCCATCCCCGCCCCAATACGATGAACGGGGATCCCCATGGAGAATCAGGGATCCAAACCTTAACTACAATTTTAAGATTTTCCTTGTTGTAATTTTCAAGTAGCATACGCGTGGTCAAAAGGTGGAGCTTTCAAAAGGTAAATCGAAATGCAACAAACCCAAATGAAGAACAGAAGCAAAAAAAGTGAAGGACTGGTAGCTTAAAAATGGGAATAAAGCCTTCGAACATACTGAGTAGGTTCTCACATTATCATCAACACGAGGCTTAAGGAGTAGTATAGATATTTAACTCAGAAAAAAAAATTATAGTTTATGAACACACTAGTAACACTACAAACACGAGGCTTTACTACCATCCCCTACCCATTCAGGGTGGGGAACGGGGAGGGTCGGAGCTGGTCGGCCGAGATGTCCATCCCTATCTGGGACCCAAAAAGGAGAAAAAGAGAAAGATTAGAGGGCTTTTTCCCCTTCGCATATGAGAACTTAAGGCCTGTTTAATAAGAGTTATAGGGGAGGCCCAGGGTGTAAACGAGCCGGCTAGCCAAGTCGAGTTTTGTACAGTTCAAACTCGGCTCGTTTAGTAAAAGATCCAAAAATCGAGCTCGAGATAATTTACTTAACAAGTCTCCTTAAACGAGCCGAGCTTATTTAAACGATTTGAGCTTTTGCGAGCTTTACCGAGCTCTTTACTAAATAAATCTAAAACTCAAGCTCGAGCTACGCTTAATTATTAAACGAGCCGAGCCAGTTCATTTGCAGGAGGGTATTGGACTAGAACTTATAACCATGTTTGGTTCCAATTTGGAGAGGGGGATTAAGAGTTCATCCGTACTATTATAGACCTAAAATGTGGGTTACCTTTCTTAAATCTCCCTTTGCTCAGTCCAAAGATGACTCATGGACGTCGGCCGTTGGGCCATGAGTTTTATTTTTTATTTTCTTGTTGTGGCCCAATTTTTTATATGATGGGCCGAACTGTTTTGAGTCCAACTCGAAAAATTCAATAATCGCTGAATTCGCTGGCCGAGGAACCGAACTGCCACAAAACTGATTTCGGTACACCGATTAGATCGGTCGGAATTCCCTTGAACCGTCGGTTCAGACCCAACCTTCCCCAAAACCCGGCCGGACCAAACCAATTTCACCCCTAGTATCACTCTAAGTCACATAATGCGTGTGCTAGTGCGGATGCGGGAGCGTGAGCATGAAAGCGTCTTTCAAAAATCTCTCAAACAACTAGAATTCGTGAGTGCAAGAATTGAGAGCGCGAACGCAAAGCAAGGATTAAGAGCGGGAGCAAAGGTCATTTTAAAGAATTCTGTGACTTTAGGTATCACTTCCTCCATTTAGTCAACTCTCTCTTTGTTCCATTCAGTCAACTGTTTCTTCGTTTAGGATATGCTATACGGAAACATTCCATTTGCAATTTATTATCAGTGAGGTAAATTGAATATCTGTGTCATGTTCATTATTGGGCTGCATTAGGTTCTGCTCAACATCATAGGAAAGAAAAAATTATGGGCATAATAGGAAGTGTCATAAAGGAAGCTACTTGTTGGGGATGCAGACAACTTTCAAATAGTCCGGGGTGTAGGGAGCGGAGCCTCCACGGCACAATGCAACGGTATTTTGAGTTTTGTTTGGGCAATTTCGGTCATTGGGCTTTACCTATTTATATTGCAGTTGCTGTGTAATTAGGGTTAGAGCGTTTCATTCTACACACAAGGGGAGGCGAGGGAAAACTTTTATGAGAGTGAAAAGAGAAGGCTTGTATTCCATATTTTTTTATTATAGTGGACTGTAGCGTGGCTCTCGTAGGTTTTCCTCGCATATATGTGTACTCTTTCCTATTTTTGTTTATTACGCACTCTTTTTTTGTTTTGGAATGTCTGCGACTCTAGTTTCCAAGATCCTTAGGGATGTTATGAATTGAACTCGTTGTTTGACTCCCAACACAACTTTCACTAGAAAATAAAAATTTCTTGTGTTCTTAGCAAGAAAATGATAGCCACCTAACCCTGCTTAAAACGACTAAGTAAGAAATTTTACTTTCTAGTATGCTCTCTTGGAAACTAATCAAACACTAAAAAAGTATTTTTTGCATTTTCTATTATTTTCACTCAATCAAAGGACTAAGTTGCGTTATTACATGGGATTGAAAAAGAATTAGTACTGGAGGTAATCCCGCGTCTGTCGAACATGAGATTAAAAAAGAATTAGTACAGGGACAAATAGTCTAGGAATTACCAATACGAGGATTATTAATTATTTTCATTTTAATTTGCGAATCAATCAAGGCCTTAATGTTAGGGACGGACGTACAATTTGGAACACATGGAAGACATATCAATTATACCAATACAGCTTGCAAAGTTACGACCGAAATAGTACACCTCTGTCCCTAAAAAAGTGTCCACTAAGTAAAGACGTACAATTTTCAAACCAAAAAATAAAGTACTTCTGTGTATAATATTTTTAATTTATTCGCATCAAATTAAAGAACTCAATTGGATATTTAATTTGGCTGTGAAGAAATTAAAAAATGATGCACGAAAGTATTTTATTTTTTATTCGAAAATTGCACATTTTATAGGAGACACTTATTTAAGGACAGAAGAAGTATCAACTAAATTTTTGATCAATTTATAAAAATATAATTGTTTACATAAGCTAAAATTCCATCTCTATGTGAACGTCACTAAAATTGTGAGCAGCGATCTTCTATGATGTTAAATGCATTTATAACGGAACTTGATGGGCAAGTGTTAATTTTTAAAATAAAATGTTAGGCAGTCGAACTTATATAATTTTAAAATTTTATTTCAAAAAAAAACAAAAAACAAAAAATGGCTATCATTACAAAGAAAATGTACACTCTGAAAAACAATAACAAAAAAAAATGTAAAAACTTGGGTAGCACGGTCACCGAGTTCATTCACCCTTCGGTTCGTCCTGGCATAAAGTGAAATCTTTACTAAAAAATTTGAATTCAAAGGATTGCCTATATCATCATATCCAAAATTTGATCACAGGATTATTTTGGGAAACAGGGTGGGTGTTGTGCACTTGGGTGCTATGCACTCCTCGGCCGTCCGATTGTGGTTTGGACAGTCCGGATGTGTTTAAATTTTTTACAGATAAAAGTAAATCAAAATTAAATTAAAATTGCCGAATGCATCAAGGTCATCCAAGACATGATCGGATGGCCGAGGAGTGCACAGCACGGTGCATAGCACCCAGGTGCACAACAACTACCCCAAATCCTTTTGGGAAACCTTATCTAAAGTTTTTATTTTCCATTATTAAGCATTTGTCTCAAGCCACTGACAGTTTTTTTTTTTCTTTTTTTTTGCCACGGACCGCTGCCAGTTGGTAGGCCTGGGAAAATATTAAGCAAACTCATGAACCATCGACAACACATACACACACGAGGAATGTTACAATACACACCCCTACATATGAGATTTTGTGACTCAAAATATGAGATTTTGTAACTCAAAATATGAGATTTTGTGGCTCAAATATGAGATTGCGTACGGTATGCACGATCTCATATAGAGGGCCACAAAATCTCATATGACGTTTTGTCCTGTAGTGGGAATGTGATACATATCGCGTATATATATATATTGATGTGACATGTCTCATATAACGTGCCACTAAATCTCATATTTGGTGTCACTAAATCTCATATTTGATCCATATGAGATTTTGTAACTGGTCATATGAGGGTGCATAAGGTGCCCACAAAATCTCATATTTGACCATATGAGATTTTGTGGACTTATATGAGATTTTCTGACTACCCGTATGAGGGTGCATACTGTACGCCCTTTCATACCTTTAGCCACAAAATCTCATATTTGAGTAACAAAATCTCATATTTTGAGTCACAAAATCTCATATGGAATAATTTGTAGGGGTATATATTGTAACATGACTCCACACACACATATCTATATATCATTGTTAATTTGATTTGATTGGTCAACTTCAATTTTGCCAAATCACCAAATCTGACACATCACCAAAAGTCAACTGATTTTTGAAAAGGTTTTATCTCCATTGGTGCAACAACATTTGCCTCCCATCCTATCGACCAAGCTCTCCTTTTAAACAGATTGGCAAAATGGTGGACTTGCTCTAAGTTTTACCATCAAGTTTCCATCTTAGAATCGCTTTCGACCAGTAGTACTTTTAGAAGATAACGCTCCAATGTCTGAAATTTTTTTGGCTCACATGGATTGTGTCTATGTTGTAAAGGTGATCATGGTGGATTTGCCAAGATTAGTTAATATTTTTGTACTTAATTTTTGTTTATTCATCAGAAATTTTTGGAAAACCATATCATATTTTTTGCAGTATGATTGGTTTTTCTTCTAAGCTTGTCCAGTAAATAAATCCTTGCATTACTTTGTAGTGAAATTTTATTTTAAACCTATTTCTCAAAATAAAACAATTACTATATTTGAATGGTAAAGGTGAATAGCCATGGAGGCAAGGGGATCATCTCCTCTTCATACCCCATTCCTCAATACTTCTCCATACTCTCAATTTCATCCACAGCTCGGGTTAAAATTATGATCCGAACTGTTCATCTTGTAGAAAACGCAAAGAATTGTAAGTATACAAAAAAATCAGTGTGATCGTATATTGATAGACACATGAATATGTTGCAAATTGTTAAGCAAAATGATGGGTAAATATGTTGTACAGTTTGACCCTAAAGTTTACAAAACAAAGTGTAGCATATTCACATATCTATCGATATCCAATCATAGTAATACTTTAGACTTATAGTTCTTTGCATGTTATACGAGCACTACAAGAAAAATCATAATCAATGATTAACAGATTAGTCTCTTAGTCACCAAAAGTAGCCTTTTTAGTCGCCAATTGTCATTGGTGACAAGAAAACTTGGTCGCCCATTTTGTCGCCAAATTGAGGTTGGGAAATGCATTTGGCAACTAAAATAGATTTTGGTCGCGCACTAAAAGGTGTTTTTAGCGAAAAACTTTTACCAACTAAATATTTAGTCACGCGCTAATTGTTAACTTTTGCCGTTGATGAAAAGATTTGGTCGCCAATAAGAGTTGCGTCACCAGCATCATCACAAAAATATTCATACCAATTGGGGCATGACATGGGATCTACTAGGTCGTGAGCTGATACTTACACATCCATATCATTTTTCAAATGTCAATTGCCAAGTGTTTGAACCAAGACCTTTGATACCCATCAAACCACTCAAGGATAGCCATGAACTTTTGTTTCGTAAGGGAAATACACACACACAGAGTAGCCATCCATTGAAGGATCCCTCATTTCAGTTTGGTGCCGACCTCTCATTTCCTTATCGAATTTTGATGATCCGAACGGCTCAATGTGTTTAAAACATGTTTTTAAGAGCCTCCGTGTTGAATCGCCAAAAAAAAAAAAACACCAAGAAAGGCTTGATCCGCTTATGAAAAATTGTTTGGATCAAGCATTTCCCGCTTATTTTTTTGGGTAATTCTTCGCGGAAACCCTTAAAATTATGTTTTAAACACATTGAACGGTTTAAATCATCAAAATTTGAAATCCGCACCGTAAGAAGATAAGGATCCCTTATGAGTAGCTCACCCCCAAAGGAAAGACACATCACAAATGTGAATTGCTTAGTGAGTTACCTTTATTATTTGTATTTATTATATGTGTCACCAAGTGGTTTTTATGTGTGCGTGTGTGTGTTTTTTTCCTTTCTATTCTTCACACGTTCATGTTTTTTCTCTTGATTCAAGAAGATCGTATTCTACACTATCCTAGGCGAAAGGGAAGTGGGGGTAGGGTTTGAACTCTAATCAAATGAGGTGCTCATTATCTACTCTACCAACTGAGCAAGAGGCAAGTTTGCATACCTTCACTTTAAATACCAGAGACCATCTTTGGGAGATTCCTCTTTATGGAAGCTAGCATTATTTTCGAAACTTCTACACAAAGGACAGTTGTGTGATTAATGGTTCCTTATACGACCATTAAGCTACCAGAGTAAGTATTCAATGATCTTCTAATACTGTCACGTGGTGCTTTAACTAATTACCACAGTAAGTATTCAATGATCTTCGGACATCGTCACGTCGTCGCGTGATACTTTAACTAACTGGCAGCAAATTAACTAAATGTAACACCCTCTCACATGAAGTGACTCCCATATACGCACCCAATGTAGAAGGAGAATTACAAACTACAAATTACCACATCTAATTTTTCTCACTTGGTGCAGTGTTTTAGTGCACAAAGAGCAACGAAGAGCATCCAATTTTCAGTCTCATTCTACCTTAATAAAAAAAGGATGAAGTTATTGATACGTGCTTCTTTCATTTCTTTACTCTACATTATGAACACTACTAATTAAAATCGTATCCTTCCACAAGCCTTCTTTAAAAATTCACACTTACCTTTTCTGAAAGTGAACATTTACTTTAATATTGGTTTGATTGAGAACATTGTTCGAACTTGACAACGTACCTATACCTATATACCAATTATACTCAGAGTACGTACGATAACCAAAACTACAATAATGCCAGAATGTAGGAGAAACATTGTAAGCTCCAAAAAGCTATGTTCCTTTTTATGGTTGGCACTTCCATTTAACAAATCACATATTTACATGTATCCCTTGTTTATCGAGTTGTAATTTTCTAAGTAGGCGTCTGTATAGGAATAGAGTGGAAGGAATTTATTTTTAATGTAACTTGAGGGTTAGTAGATGATCGGTTTCCGCCAGGATCAATCGGGTTTGCAATCTGGCACTTCTGAACCGTGGTATAAAATTTTCAGCCGTGCTAGATTAATTTGAGGATCAATCGGTTTTGCCATCTAGTGCCTCTGATTTAACACAGGCGAGATTCAATTGGCATGCGATCAATCGGGTTTCTAATTGCGATTGATCGGGTCATTGTTTTCTATAAAAACAGACGTGGGTTTGTGATCTAGGGCAAGTCGACTGCAAGGAAAAATAAGAAGAGAGCGGCTACAAGAAACAAAACCCTAGACTAATACTTTTGAATCTTGAAGCAAGAACAAGATCAATGGATCTTTGATTTCTCCATCGTTGCTTCAAGAAGTTTCTACATCGATAATCAAAGTTCAAGTTTCTTCCGGTGGATTTCTGGAAGATAGTTTGGAAGGCTCGAGGAGTCGAGGCAGCGGCAATCAAATACTGGGTGTGGTGAACGAGGAGT
>JAXBDA010004516.1:0-28586 GCA_036023075.1 Gaultheria prostrata | reverse complement strand
CTCTCTCTCTCTCTCTCTCTCTCTCTCTCTCTCTCTCTCTCTCTCTCTGGTTCGAATTTCGAAAATCAAAAACTGAAAGTGACGGTTCAGTTGCCTCCTCTTATTTGTAGTTTTAAAAACGGGGGTATTTTTGGAAGGCGGGTACAATTTGTCCTGTTAGAAGTACGGGAAAATTTTATGTCCTTATTGCAGTATACACCCCTATACTATGTCCTCCTCGAAATGAGACTCCTTGTAGAATAAACTCATATAGGGAAAAAAATTCAATTGACCGAAAGATGATTCCTAATTAATGAGATGCCACATTGGGGAACTTACTTATGATTGATTTCTTTTCCAACAAAGAAAAAATCTTTTAATGATATATATATATATATATTCACACTTAAAATAACACAAAAAATGACACCTCGCACTTTCGGGCCCTACTGTGAAGTTCTGAACCGTTGATCTTGTTTAAATGAGTAAAATAAGAGGTCCTGCAAAATTTCAGTTCAATCGGATATCGGTAAGTGCTTGATTCAAACAGTTTAAAAAATATTGGTTTTTGTCACAGTTTTTGCAAAACTGGTTGGATCAAGCACTTTTCGATATCCGATTGAGCTGAAATTTTGCAGGACTTCCTATTTTACTCATTCAAACAAGATCAATGGTTCAGAACTTCATAGTGGGGCCCGGAAGAGTGAGTTCCACAAATTTGTGTCATTTTTTGTGTTATTTTAAATGTGAGGGAAACCGGCCCCTATATATATATGGAAAATAGAATTTTTTTCAGAGAGTTAAAAGAAAATTGTTTTCTTGATATAAATATATGGGAAACGAATTTTCGGAGTGTTTTATAGGAAAGGAAAATCATGCAGAAACAAATTTTTTATTTTGGAAATTTATGCATGATGTGTTGGGCAATTCGTTTACCTCTCACACAAATAGATTGACTTCGTAGCGGTCAATTTGGCGCAGAAAATGGGAGCAGCATCGAGTGAGCAAGTAACCCCTAAAAAATCTACCCATTACAATTCAAACGGAGTCGAAGGTTTTGGACAACTCCAGAAAGTGCCAAAATATCTAACACAATCCTCCCAGATTAACTGCTCGGCTATGGCCATCGTGATGCTACTCCCTCCTGGCTAGCCCTAATCGGAAGCCCAGATGAAACAGCCTAAGTTATTTACATAGTCAAAGTCATCAACTGCCTCGCAATGATGAATTCTCCTAGGACTAACCGTATCACCGGGCCCATAAAGAACTAACAATAACCTTGAGAATATATAGACCATAACCTGGAACTATAATATCAAATCGCCTTGTATCTCCTCGTCCATATGGAGCAATCATGCAATCCATATCTAAGGTTTTGATACTTAATACCAATTTCTGCAGCTAACCTTACCCTGGCTTTGTTGATCCTAACACCATTCATCTGGCTTACTACCAACCAAAACTCCAAAACTCTGCAGGATAATCTCCCTAGATTTCATCACCATAACCCCGATTTTTCCTTTAACTTATCTATGTCTACGTTTTTTAAGTTCGTAACCATCCCCATGTTCTTAAATCTATTTTAGCAGCAAATCTCAATGAATCAATCACAGTAACAGTAATAATAAGATCAACTAATTCGATTCAAACACTAAACACATAAGGTTTGAGATCCTTGTGACTTTTAGGTTTCATTAAGGATTTGCACATAAGTATGTTCAATGACTTATACTAATTTAGGATTGAATGTGGATGTTTAAGATAAAGTAAAAGTTAAAGGTAAATTTGTAATTTTTATGAAGTTCAGGGATAGGATTGTAATTATATAAGTCAAGCGTAATTCGGTAATTATAAGAATTTGGGTTTAAACTATAATTAAATAAAGTATAGGGACAATTTTATAAAGATTGGAGGGTAAATCTGTAATTTAAATGTATGAACCTCACGTAAATGTATGGTAGTGAAATGATTCGAAGCAGCATGCCTCCGAGATTACTGAAAAATTACTCTATTGTTATTGCCTTAGCTTTCAAACGACGTCCTTAAATCTGACAAAAAAGACAAAATCAAAGAATAATTACTCCCTCCATCCCTATTTTATAGTCCCAATTGGCACTTTTTACTGTCTCAAAAAAAATTGTCTCATTTTAAAACTAAATGGATAATGAATTCTCTTTTTTACCCTTTCATTTTAAATTAGTAGTACTAAAAAAGTAATAAAATGTAATGATTGCAAGGTAAACTGAGAAAAGTAAGTTTTTAAAAGTGCAATGATTGTGTTCCGTTATTTAGTTGGAACGCCCAAAAAGAACTGTAAAATGGGGATAGAGGGAGTAATATTCAATATCTCTAACCAAATGGGATTAGCGCAGCAGGTCACCTTAGCACATTTCCTCAATCCTTGTCAAAGGCAAAGATTGTTAATTTTTCCTAAATGGTGGTTGTTTGTTTAATTATGTCCCTAGTAGGCTATCAATTGGGGTTACTGTGATTGTGAGCTAATGTCGCGTTTGATTTAATTCAGATACATGGATTTACTACGACTTCTAATTAAAAGAAATATCAATATATCTTTAAGGTAAAAATGTAAGGTAACTTTAGAAGTGGTGTAGGTTTTGAAACGTTCCTGGATTGGATTGATGTTCTTGCATGGTCGCAATATCAAGGTCAACGTAATTATCCAAAAAAATGATTAGGGAGCTTTTAAACTTGTATTAACCAATAACTTTGCATTTCGATTATTGACACCATAAATTTCTCTAAATTTAATCATTCCAGGTTGATTAAAAACTGAATGAGGGGAGATTTGATTACAGAATTGAACCCAAAATCCTGTCCAATCCCTGGGATAAGTCAATCCTGTCTAATCCCCTTACGCCCCGTTTGTTAGAATGATTTGAGAGGGGATATAGCCATATAGGTTTTGGCTGGATATACATATTCGGGTTGCGTATATTAGGTGTTTGTTACGTTTTTGCTTCCCGGATATGTACATCCTTGGATATTTATACTCCTGTAGTGGGATAAGTTTTAGACACACCCCCAATCTAAATTATATCTAGCCTCTTTTTACCAAACCGTCCCTGTGATTTTTTTATGACCCACCACTATTTTTCCTTTTCTAATTTTTTTTTATTTCAGATAAAATGGGAATTTCACACAAGTTTACATTATCCAACCCGTTATATCCCCTTCTACAACAACAAAATTAACCATATCCACTTTTATATCTCCCTCTTATTATGCTCCTATCTCCCTTCCCCCTCCAAAATATATCCTTCAAACAAACACGCCGTTAGATTCGAGAATAGATTACAGAATCGAACACCAAATCTACCATCGATTACTGAATTGAACCCAAAATGAATTGTCTGGGCTGAAGGGGCATATTTATCTTTGGAATCATAGACACAGAGGAAAATAGGGCGGATAACATATGGGACCGGGAAAGTTTTGGGACCCCTCCACTAGTATATGCCTTGCCTGCCACCCTTAACACATTTTCCCTTTGGCTCTCAAAATGTATGGAAAATTTTACAATTTTCCGGAGCACTACGGTATCGTAGACAGTAACGGACCAAGGAATTTGCAAATGAAAGTCATGATAATATCATTTGTATCTTGGAAGAAATAAGATCCGAACGGTTAGGCAAGCCTAACTGTAGTTTACGATTAGGATTAAATTGTATCCTACTTGGGGTTACGTTGAGAAAATTAATGGGTGGTCTTTCTTCTCATTGCAAGTAGTAAGACGGGGGCATAGAATATTAGAACTTAACCCGTTCCAGTGTCATTGGCTTAGTATTTTTTTATTTTGTCTTTATTCAAAAAATTTTGTATTTGTTAGTTTTACGTCAAACTTTTGATGATTATAGGTTTGTCTCGACGAGAGAAATCGGAATTGGGTAAAATTATGACTTTTACCCAAAAAATTTAGAAAATATCTGTCTTTTCATACTTTTTCTTGGATATTTTTCAAAATATTTGGATAAAAGTTATAATTTTATCCAATTCCGATTTCTCTAGTCGAGATGAACCTATAATCACCAAAAGTTTAACATAAAACTAACAAACGCAAAAAAAAAAAAAAATTAATCAAGACAAAACCAAAAATTCCTTAAGCCAATAACACTGGAACGGGCATTGTAGGTGTGGAACTTCTTCCTCTAAGATTCGCAAGCTATCCCTCTCATCTCAAAATAATCATTTGGAAGAGCTATAATTTAAAATCTTTTAGGTTTTGCTAAATTAATGTTTTATAAAACATTGTGAGCTTAATTAGCATAGAGAAGTATTAAAGTAGTATGCAATTGGGGGGCTCTGCTGTCCTTAAGTGACGGCAGGCCCTGCCAACCTTCAATCCGACCATCCAAAAGTATTTTGTTGAATGGTTTGGATTGAAAATAAAACTGTTCGCGCGAATAGAAGCGAACAATTATCTATTTGCGTGGACATTTTTTTTTTAATCCGAACCATTGATTGTCGAGACAAACGATCCGAATATGATTGGCAGAGTCTACTGTTCCTCACAGACAGCATAGGCCCCCCTTGTCCCAAATGGCTTCGCTCTCAATGTTGTCCCCTGATACAGGCTGTATCTGCTCACAAATTCACCACGAATGAGGATGGTAAAAAAGAGAAAAGCACAGAGTGATTATGAATGTTTAAAAGAACTACTCAAAGTTACTCGTGTTCAAACTTTTATTTAGCTCGTTTTGAGATCAATTTTATCGAAATAAATTAAACTTGAATATTCTTTTACTCTTGTTAAGCAATTAAATCAAACTTGAACCCGCTACATGGTTTAGCTTACGATGGGCATTTAAAGGAATGCTCAATTATATACTCCCTCCGTCCCAAAATGATAGTCCATTTTGGGACTGCGTGCCATTTTCAATGGCTTATATCTTTTAATGTGAACCTCAAAAAATATGCATTATGGATCTTGTTTGATAGATTTCATTGAGAACTTTTATACGGTGCAAAAAAATTCAAAATTTATTTCGATAAATACATTATTTTTTAGTTTGAAAATTGCACGTAGTTTCGTAGTGGACTATCAATTTGGGATGGAGGGAGTATATAAATAGCGTGTTTAAAATTGGGCATATCAAACTTGAGCATATCAAACTTGAACGACTACTGATATGCTCAATTATATATATAAATAGCGTGTTTAAAATTGGTTCGACTGATAACAAAATCAAGCTTTTAACATATTTTCTACTAAGAGCATCATTATCAGGGTTGTCATTTTAGCTTTGAGGCTAAATTTGGTGAGTGAGGTGCAAAAAACACCCCCAAAAACCCCCAAAATCAGCCTCTTCAAACCAGTTAACAAATCAAACTTTGCTACAGTACCGACTCAAAATTGAGTCGGCACTGTTCACGTATCAAATGATTATTTTATTATTTTTATTCCATTTGAAAGGACATGCGACAGTTTTCCCATTTGCTTTATTGCTGCCGTTTTACTTTATTGTACCTTTTTCGTTTCTTTATTCATTTTTACCTCCTGTGCCACTGTTATCTTTTGTGGTGTTTTTTTTTTTTTTGGAAAGGAATATGAGTAAAATAGAGAGTCTGATTTTGTGAGTTTTTTGAAAAGTAACTTGCTAATTTATAAAAGGTATTTTTGAGGTTAAATTTGGTATTCTTTTTGAAGAGACTGATAAGGATGCTCTAAGTCGTTAAGATGTCAAACTCTAAATTTTCACTACTTCACTGTTCGAGTTGTACGATTATCCAGTGGAGTTTGTTCGGTTCTATACAACTTTTGATTTACATTTTTGCTAGTATTGACAGCCTGTCAATAAATTAACAAAAATCACATAACTCAGTGCACTTGTTACACTTTTAAGTACACATTTACGCATTTTTTTTAGCCAATAGAGAGAATTTCATTTCACGAAAAATGCTATTACAAACTATAGAATTTGAAGGCAACAGAATAAAAATAATCGTACGGACGAAAAGAACATAGACAGAACCAAAACAAATGAAGGATATATGTCTAGCGAGAGATTGTTTCGGCCGTCAAATGTCCATGATCAATGTATGATGTTAAGCTGTTGCTGTTACGGTAGTTCCATGTAAATCACGATTCTTCCAACACACAGTTAAACAGATAAACAACCAAAGAAATTTAATGAGGCATCGGCGCTCAACTGTCGAGAAACTACATGCTTAATGTAGGTACCAAACAGGATATGACCGATACAAACCAAGTGACTAAAGCACCTATAGTCGAGAGCTCTGCGGCACGGTTAGGCGTCATGCAACTAGATAGCCTAAGCCAACTGCAGAGCTCTAAAAACGGTAGAGAAGCAGCCAGAAAGAGTCGCATTTGTATATATTAACTTGAACATTTACGTATTTATATATACTTTTCCCCCATTTAAATATGGTTTTTAAACATTAATTACAGCTCAATAAGTTATCTTTAGCATTTTAACCTCAACCCAAATGGTAGATGTTAATAAATAGAAAATACATAGATATAAAAAAAAAAAAATATATATATATATATATATATATACATTAAGGAAGAGGATCTTATAAGGGCTCCCTTACATACATAGCTTAGGTAGGGATGGCAACGAGTAGGGTATGGATCGGGGGACCCTATTCTACCCCCGATCTCCCATTGGGAATTTCTCCCCCATCCCCACCTCCATACCCAGAAGGGATAACGGACAATCCACCATACCCGCCTCTCATTGGGGATCGAGTATATTCGGGTAATCCATATCCAAACTGGTGAACAAAAAAGAACGATAAGTTCTACACAAAAATAATGTGTCATACAATAACAAAAAAAAAAACCCATTTAAAACAAATAAAATAGAAAGTTACAAAGAAATATAGTCCAACAAGATTATATAAAACTTCAACAACTACCATGACAAAACTTTTTTTAACACTCAAGTATATATACTTTTAATCCGGAACAATGTACACAAATTTTACTTATATGCACACTTATATATACCCACATACATACACACTTATATACTATATGAACGCATATATATATATCAATTTAGAACGGGGCGGGTACGGGTATTCGGATGTGGGTATCACAAAATTATACCCGCTCCATGTTCTACCGGGTATTCTTTAAGTTCCACCATACCCGCTCCTATTGGATGAAAAATTGAGTAATATCCGCCTCCAAATATGCGGGGCGGAGCGGGTATCCATCGGGTTTGGGGAAATTGCCATCCCTAAGCTTAGGTAAGGGATTTTTCGTTCGAGATTGAATTTCAACGATCCGAGACGATCCGAACCGTTAGAAGTGTTTAAAACATGTTTTTAAGGTCCAACGCGAAGATTTGTAAAAAAAAATACCCGATAAGGCTTGATCCGATCAGTGTTTGAAAAAATGCTATATATAACATTTTTATCCAAAAATGCTCGGATCAAGTCCTTCCGGATATTTTTTTTTTATGAATCCTCGCGTTAGACCTTAAAAACACATTCTAAACGCATCTAATGGTTCGGATTGTCGAAATTCAATCTCGAACGAAAAATTCCTTACATAAACTATGTAAGGGAGCACTTATAAGATCATCTCCCTATATATTAATATACGTGAAAGTATATTGATATTCGTCTAATGTACGTTGATATCCGAATTAGTTTGTCATTGTATACGCAACGAGTACATGTTACGAAAACCTTTTTCTTAATATACTTACCAAGTAATTTTTGCTTAGCAAAAAGCTGGAAAGGCCCCACCTTCCAAGATTGAGAGTGAAGAGAGGGTCCCGCATTTTGGTAATCTTTATCTTGCACTACCCGACGTACACGGCAAGGGCAATTGGATATTCCTTTCCATACTGGAGTAACTTGATTTTGTTTTTTTTGTTATGTTTTTTTTTCATCATCAGTGATGTGATTTTGTTGAGAAGAAACAAAGTGCTGTGTCCGCAGTTTTGAAAAAAAAAATAAAAAGTAGCAGAAGAAAACAAACCCGAATCCCACTCACGAAAATTAATACTCCATATCTACTGATTTACACACCCTTTTTTAAAAAATATTCTACATATTTTGTCTTTATTAAATGGAATTTACGCTTTTGATTCTTAATATGATTCGTGTCTTCTAATAATTAGATAAATTTTCTCATTCAAGACAAGAAAGAATCATCTATACTTTTGACAACGATTAATCCTCTCACATATTTCTGTGATGTCCAATATTAAAGTTAGCTTGTCGAGTATTACAACTCTACCAAAAATTAATTTGATCGGATATCGTTAAGTGTCTCATCGGAACACAAATACTTAAAAAATATGAGTTCAATGGTTTTCATCCAGTGTTTCAAGTTATATGTGTGTTAATTTTTTCCAAGTTATATGTGTTCCGATGAGAACCTTAACAATATCCAATCGAGTTTATTTTTGGTAGAATTGTAGCACTCGACAAGCTCTACGCGGTGGACGTCTCGGATCGCCGGAAAGATATCGGCGCGGCGCCGGAGCCGCCACACAACACACTGCACAGCACAAGACTGCACAGCACCTCCCCTAGGTCCGTTTGTTGGTCACTTTTGAGTCTCATGTGAAAACGTAAAAAGATACTAACCAACTAAATTAACTTTAATATTGGACATCACAGAAAGAGTAAATTACCATTACGGTCATTCACCCTTTTTTAACTATCATTAATGTTGATCACTCTTTTTTTTAGTTTAGGCACTTAGGGTATCAAAGTTTGGGCACTTTCATAGGATTTTGGGTATCATACGGTTTCCTGGGGTTTTAGAAGTTTAGGCAATTTCATCGGGTTTGGGGGGCTTGGGCACTTTCATCAGGGTTTTAGGGTTTAGGCACTTAGGGTATCATACGGTTTCCTATTTTAGAACTTTAGGCACTTTCATAGGGGTTTTGGAGAGTAGGCACTTTTAATCAGTTTGAGGGTTTAGACACTTTCATATGGAGTTTTTTTTTTAGGTAAATCGGAAACTTATACAGTTTGGAGTTTATTGGAGAGAGAGAGAGAGAGAGAGAGTGTGTGTGTGTGCGTGCATTAATGCGCACATATGAGGAAGGAGTTGGGCTTGCTTTCCCGGGTTGGGAATGGAGTGCGACGTGTAGAGGTCTTGAAAATTGGACTTACACGTAACTTCCCCTTACAAAAATATGTGGTGAATAAGAATGTTGATCATGCGCCGCATAACGATGCCCCAAGACCACCTATAATTAATCCGACGAAGCTTGCATGGGCTGCCAGTTAATTTCATGTTTTTGGACGGGGGTTCTCTTTCTGTAATTTGTTACAAGGGTGACTCTAGCATGCTTATAGCGAGCTCGCTTGACTTCGTTGGATTCGAACAATGCACTGAAAAAAAATATAATTTAGATATAAATAAAATTTTCAGTCCTGAATGAAAATCCTGGAGTCGTCGCTAATTTGTTACTACTACGGCGGAACACATCAAAGTTTTGCTCCACAAAAACAACATAGTAAAAAATCAAAATTATGTACTGAAAATAAATTATGCAACTGAACTAGGATCAATGGATCATGGAATACAGGAATAGGCCTAACTTAGGGGAAAAAACCCAAATAAATTAACAGAAAAACATGAGCCCGATTTATTTTATTTTTTAGGAAAAAGAAAGGATATGGAATCTCATGTGAAAATTGGGTATATAAAAATTAAGTTAATAATATATTCTTAATTAATTTAAAAAGGCAGTACTCCATCCCATACGCAACTAATCACGATTCGACGAACTTTTTTTCCGGTAATTAATTAGGAGGAATCATGCATGCATTAGGCTAATATTCATGCTAACTTTATCATCATAATCATGATTAGCATCGTAGCTTCTAATTCCTCAGCCTAAACATGAACAAAAATTGCTTAACATACATCTGCTCCAAACAGATTTAAATGGAATCAATCCCATAGGGATAATTTAAAAAATAATTCACATTTGGATTTGTACAATAAAAACAGAACCTCTCTAGTAATTTTAAATAATTATTACTTTGTTAAAGTGGGATTACCACCACCTTAATTATTATTTTTTCCAGCTGATAGCATTAATTAATTAATTGTGGGTTACCACCGCAACATAATTTCTTTTTGTCTGCTCTCATTTCTCAAACAGCTTTTCTTCCTTGCTAATCATAGTCTTTATTGATTAGGATAGGATCAGCAGGGGTGCTTAATTCTACTCTAAATTACTGATTAAATTTGATCGTGACATAAGGCTCGGTTTGATTTGGTTTATTATTACAGATTTGGATTCTATCACAAGTGTAATACACAATTGTCAAATTAGGATCAACTTGCCCATAAATTGGCGGTGAGATTGAGTCTCTAGAATTAGTCGAGATGCGCATAAGCTGGTTCGGATACCAGAGTTGTCAAAAAAAATTGTGATCAATTTGTAGCAAAGGCAGTAATTTTTAGTGCGAAAATTGGAAATCAGTTTTTAACAAACTTGGAATCCAAAAATCTGGTCCCATAAGTATCCTAAAATCCAGCTTCTCTAATACTACGGAGTATCAGAATTTAGTTCTTTTTAAGCTTATAGGATCTGTAGAATCTCAAAACTTGTTGACAGAGGTGTCTGTCGAGGGATGGCACTGGGGACGGGTTGAGGCCGGAGATTACTATCCCTGTCCCCGTCCCCATCCCCAATCCCCGAATTCCTCCCCCGTCCCCACCCTGATCCCCAATGGGGACTATTTTTCCCCCTCCATCCCCGCCCCAAACGGGGAACGGTGATCCAAAGCGGGGATTCGGAGAAAATCAAATGACAAAAGGACAATAAAAAAAGCAGAAACTGAGGGAAAAAAAATAGAGGAAGCCACAACAATTGCAAGAGAGCATAAACTCTGGGCTATACTTCAGTACCAGGAGAAAGCTCAAAGGCATAAGATAACATACGGTACTTCACCGAATTCATCGGTTCCCTGACTTTGCAGCTTATAACATATACTAAAAAACAGGGATTCGGGGACAAATCGGATCGGATCAGATTCAGGGCAGAGATACACATGTCCCCGCCTCCTACCGATCCCCGAAATTTTTCAAAAACAATCCCCATATCCTATCCAATCCTTATTTCTATCAGACAATAACGACTGTTTTTTACAAACTAAAATCTTGAAATTTGCTCTTAAAATCTTTTATAAAAAACACACATCATCCCGTTATAAATAATGCTATTTTTCTTTTCTTTTTTATTCAATAGAGGGTGTGGTGGATCGAGCACTTGAGTGAAAGGGTTTTGAGTTTGCAAGGTTTGATTAGGTAGATTGTTAATAACTTTGCTTTGTTAAAGGATACAAATCATACAATAGCAATGATAATCTACACGAAAAAAGAAAAAAAAGATGCATTAATTTAATTACAATTATGTAGGGAAATGTTGGAATCTATTGGCACAGCGAAAAAGAAAAGTGAGATGAAAGAATGGATAAGAACAGGTTCCCTGCTCCGAGGAATAGATTACGTGTGGCTTATTGTGTTGTTAATACTCCTATATGCTTTGCTTACGACAAAAAATAATACAGAACAAACGCATTCATTAAACGTTGTCGATATCCGATCTCTTTGATTTTTTTTATTCTCACACTCGAGATAGGATTGAGATAGGATTCGAAGCACCAATGATAATATTCTAAGTGCGTTAACTAATTCGCGAGCTTATATTTCTTGTGTTGATAATTGCGTTGCGAATCTTGATAGCCGAACAAATTAAATGAAAATTTTGAAAAACTTTTTTGGGATGGGACCCGGAATATTAAGTTTGTGCTTTGTTGATGTAACCACAAAATGCTATGTGCATATATGATCGATGCAGTTTTTATATAAAAAAAAAAGGTGGTACTGGATTTGTTATATAAAATTCTAATGTGGTTTAGTGATCAAGTTTTATGTATTGATTGGTTTGCTATACCCATCAAGATGACTTCACGACCCATAAACACACAATTAAATATGTTTAAGTTTGTCAGGAAGATACAAAAACATGGGTTCATGAACATTAGAAGGCTATTAAATTAACTCCAAAGAAGCTCCATATAAGTCCGTGTACTCATGTGGATCATCGGATATGTTTTCAACAGTCTTATATGGGGATCCAAAGTTGTTATAGGACACCCCTGTAGGACGTACCTGTAGTGCAGCATCTCGGCACTTTGCAAATCTGAGCCGTCCAATGCTAAGCATTGATTGTCTAGATCAATGGCTCGGATCCCCACATAAGATGTCATGATGTTATTAGGTACACAATAAATATGCGTTGCACCTTATTGAAAGAAAACAAATCAAAAAGTATATTAGTTAAATATTTACAATATTGCTCTTGCTCTGCTTTTCATAAAGCAGCCGTTGATGTGCCATGCTAGAAAAAATTTCCAAAATTGACGTATGATAGTTTCTCTCTTCTTAGGCCTAGTTTTCAATTTGCTAAAATGAGAAACTCATAAAATTAAGTGAGTAATTTTAGCAAAGAAAAGTGGGTTGATTTTAGCGCCTGATTTTCTCATTTGCTATAATCACCCACTTGATTTTATGAAATGGGAAACTCAGCGGTGGTCAAGTAGAGAAGAAAATAAAAACAGGTACCATACCTATGTAGCAATTTTGGAACTTTCTCCCTATGATCTGCATGTAACAACTTTATGCAAAAGTACTTATGGATAAACATGTTTAGCATCATGAGATAGAAAAGCAAGGTGGCTACTAATTGTTGTATCACCAAGTGGTTCATTTTATAGGTAAGTATTTGGAGTCCTCGCTCAATGTAGAAGAGAAGAAGTAACCAATTTACTTTGACTTTCAAGAACAAATTCCTTGGATTTAGTGAAGGTAATCCGTGGCTTTCAAATGTCATAGAAAGGGTAATTATTGGTCAATTAGTGTCGATTTCTTACGAAGATTACCTAAGTAATCAGAAACTCTTCGGGCCACTTATACCACATGTAAGCATGTGGAACGACTATGAGAGGGGTTGTAACCTTTAGATGTTGGGTTTGTGATGCGTGACTCAGTATAATTTGTGTCTCGTTGACTATTTGGGATTCGACAACCTTAACAAGAGTATTATGGTAATTGGTTGTGTAACTCTTGATTATAAATACATGTTATACAAGGCTGATGTAACTCATACTCAATCCTCATTTGATACAGAGTGGAAGCCATATGCACAGTTGGAGAATCACGTAAAAAGTATGCGGAAACTTGCTCCAGACACTCCTACTTTAGCATAAATAAAACATACGAGAGATATAGTAACACCACCCAACTCACACTGTTCAGGTAAAAGACATCGATGTGGAACGATAGATGAGCAGTAGTTCAAGAAACAGATGAGCAGTAAGTATCACCACACGAGTATTGTTACGTTTACACCCTCTAGGTTACACACTGGTTTACACCCTACCTGGATGTCCAACACGTGTAGGAGAGAGAGAAAGTCAAGGAGAGAGAGGGGACACGTGTCTTACATCCGGATAGGATGTAACCCAATGTGTAATCCAAAGGGTGTAAGCGTAGCATTAATGATCACGATGTGCCTTGTCCTTGAATAGCAACAAACACAAAGCATTTTCCCCTTGTCCATAAGAAAAAGACACCCCAATGAATTAAACACAAACACTAACAAAATTAGAGGGACCAACATGGTATAAGTTACCAACCCAACAACAACTTTCCAAGGTATCAATACTCTTGTTTTTTTTCCATGGGAAGACTAGCATGAATCCTTGGGCTCTTTTTGCTATTCAATTTTCTGGCTGCACAAAATAGGAAACAAACCTTTCGTGCACGTGTCCAAAATTTGTTGTAAAAGAAGAAAGCCAAAGGGAGGGTAGTCGCGAGAGGAGATGTGTAAGTTTCAGGAGGTGTTTGGGTGGAGATGGCCGCAGGCCGGTGGAGAGAGTGGCTAGGGTGATGGCTAGAGGTGGTGGGGAAGGGAGGAGAGGATACGAAAGCTTAGTTTGGAAAGAATTGAACCCACTTTTTTCTTGTTTCCAAAGAATTCCACAATTTAAGAACTTCTACGTATTTGTTCATTTTCTTGCAAATAAAAATAGAAAAAGAAACAAAAGACAAAAACGTTACCAAACGATATTTGACTCAGTACTGAGCAATGGTAGAGGCAATAAATAACTTACAAGCTATTACACTAAAAATACACATGTCATTACCACATTACCACATCAATGGAATTAGCAATCCCCCGCTTTAGTCCACTCAAGCCATAGATGCAGTCATCCACTAAAAGAATGCCACAATACATCTACTACACTAGTTTATATTAGTTAGTGTCTCAAGACTTTCCCCTCAGTATTGGACAAAAACAAAATAAAACTCTAACCATATCGAGATTGTTTGGCACATGAAATTCACATGGGGTAAAAAACAAGAGAGCTTGACAATCAACCTAGATTAGACGAACCGATCAGCACTTACAAGACTTAAACTTTTAAGTGGATATCCATTAAGAACATAGTGAAAATGTAGTTTTTCCAAAGATGGGACTCTTTTCCCCCCACGTCAAGACTGAAGTCAATATATATAGACTTCACACAAGGAGTGGGTATATATCATATATATTGGGGTGAGCTTTATTTATCTATATTCTATCATTGGTTGAAAAGAACAGCTTCAGTGGTGCAACTAGACCAGTGGGAGTAAGTTTGAGAGTGTAATCCTAATAAGACCACTTGATCATTTGGTGGTTCCCCACCTCCTCAAAATTTCACCTTTGGGTATCATATGAAGCATTTTTTTGTCGACCATTGGGTAATCTTGCTTCACAATTCACATCACATCACAACAGCATAGCTATTTTCTAGCTGTTCAATATGGGGTCCAAAAGTTTTGTATACTCTTTCATTATAGGTCGCCCTAATTTCAAAGAAGGTTTGAAAATCGGATGTTATAGGGTCCACTAAAGTACTAGTGCCGTAACAGGCTGTTTGCTTAGTCAGATACAAGTAGTAAATTAAACATATTCGATATGTCGGGCCATCGGCTAGGGGATAAAATATCCAAGGACATAACCAATTCGATTTTTTGTTAAAATTTTTATGGACATTATATGTTCATCGGATATTAAATTCACGAAGTGTGGCATAAAAAGTTTGGTTATCAATTAAAAATCAATGTCGATCGTGAGATTTATATTCGTCGTGGGAGGCAGGGGATGGTGCTGGCCAAAGAGGAGAAGATATTAAGTACAAAAAAATCAATGTTGATCAATATTTGTCGTCTGATCTTAACCCAGTGACAGTTTTTGAATCTTGATGGCATTCATGTTGGAGGCAAGTGAGACACCCCCATGCAATGTCCCAATGTCTCCCCAACTACAAAGTCTTTTGGGTTCATTCACTTGATCGTGAACACTATATGAATGTGTGGTCGTGGAGATGCATAGTGTATTTTGAGGCTCCGGCTCCGCTTGGAATAACGGATCAACCTATCACCTATGAAAGTGTAAGTTATAAGAATCATCCTACAGCCAAATTCATCCAGTGCTCCTGGAGACCGATAGGTGGTATTCTAACCCCTCCACAACTATCGCGAATCCAGAATGGTTAAATAGTAGGGTCAAAAACCAAAAGTAAATCTAACGTATGAAATTTCGATATTTTAGTGGGTCAAAATCTCAGTGTTTGAAATATTTACATGACATACTTCTATGGTCGAAATTTCATGTTCAGTTGGAGCCAAGTGATTTCACTTGTATCCAAATGACTTCGGCTATATCCACAACTGCACAATCATATGAACGAGAGTTACGGAGAGAATTAAGACACCACGTACCCGTGTTCAAGGAGCAACCAATAAGTTTTCCTCTAGAGTCGATGCCGAAATGTCCCTTCATGGTGTATTAGTGAGGTGGAATCCAATTCACAATGCCCCATGCCTGTGGGAACACTGGGGCAGTCTAAATTACTAGTAGCCTACTACTACCCTACAAATAAGGTTAATGGGAGATCCCTTTAGGGAAAGACAACCAAGTTGTCACTTGTTTTCTTGCTTTCCACTAACCATAAACCATCCACAAAGACTCTTACTAACAGGGACGGACTCAAGATTCGAGTATGGGTTGGACGAAGACTACAACAGCATTTAGCTAGGCGGACAAACATATATAGTTGTAAAACTTTTAAAAAAACATATATAGTTGTAAAACTTTAAAAATTATTACTATATTTATGAGAAAACTTTAAAAATTGGGTAGGACGGTCACCCAGACTAGCCCACCCTTGCGTCCGTCCTTGCCTACTGAAATCAATTCTCTCTCAAATTATACACAAACATAAGCTAAGTAAACCGCGTATTTTTGTTGTTTTGTGCTTGTTCTGAATATTTTACTCAGAAACCTTGTGAGATATTGTTTGGAAGAAGTAGTGAAAGAGATAGACAGCTCATTAAAATGGCTGGAAAGATCATGGGAATAAGGCACCGAGAACAAGCACCAGATAGAAAACTACAAGAATTATTTGGTTTCTGTGTGTGTATGAGAGAGAGTAATTGTGGAGTATGAGTCGGTTATCAGAATGAGTAGTGAAAAGAAAAAAGAGCAAAAGTGTAAGAGCACTTGCTTCCTATTAGGTAGACAAATGATTGTACAAATTAGCTATCAAACAAGTAAAAGTAAGGTCACTCACCTGAACCACATCCCCAAGCCACCTTCAACTCCAACTCAACCCTCCTGGGTCCCTTGTATGATAATTCCTTCAGCCATTTTCTTCCTTCACCCTGGACTCATCCTGATTTGTACCCATTACAGTGTAAAGCCCTTCCACCCACACTTAGCAGCCAGTGGATAACTATCCTTTTCTTTTTTTCTCGCGCGAAGCTTGGTGCGTTTAACTGTCGAAGAAGAACGTCAATTAGCGGAGGCAACTGCTTTCGAACCAGCAAGACTTCAGGTGGGCAGAAGGCTAACCTGGCTGATATAGGGCTCGAGTCCGTTGTTAATAGGGAAAAAAAAAAAAAAAAAAAAAAAACTGCTTCCGAATACAGATAGTCGAAAGAAGTTATGAATTTAATCATACTTTTCAGTATGCACCACAAAGATGATTGCGACTTCAAGAATAAAAAATGTCAGCGAAAATGAAAACGATAGAAGAGAACTCGAGTTATGTCAAACTCTTCATTCTCTATGTAAAAACAGAGACAATACCAAATATCCCGGAAAAAAAGATAATAAATCTAACATCAAAAAGATCATAAAATATGATTGGTTTTCATTGCCTAGAAACTTGAATGTATGCAACAAGAGCTTAAAAAAGTAAATACCAGAAACCAAGATTACAAAGCTAAGATACAAAAGTTACACCAATAGTTATGTAAATAATCACCGGCACTTTACAGGTAACATTACCCCACTTAAACTAGAAATATACATCTCTATTCACATAAGAAGTTGAATTTCTTCATAAATAATTCCTAAGCTAGTTTCTCAAAATGGATGAACCTACTAATAGTGATGGACTAAATACAACAATACCCGAGGGTGAACATGATTTACATGGACTCCAATTGGAGGAAGTTGTGTTTAACTTAGTCCCCAGTGATCATTAGAGACTGAAATGGCACTTTCTTAATTTCCACAAATGTGGAATAATCCTTACTCATTGGCTGCTTCCATGGTTCTCCATCCATTTGCAGAAAAGCTTCTTTCCACTCTCCTCCTCTGAACTCGAATCGTATGGCCGCACCCTACAAAATGCCCATAGAATCATAAGCATATAGTAGCAAATAAACCAATTGGATGGGCTTCTATCCAAAAGTACATCATTCACAAATATGTGCTTTTTTAGTATCAAAGATAATCTGGATTCGATATCGGCAACTCCTAAAACCATAGCCAAAGATTGGAGAACTGGGAATAAGTTGAAATCACAGTACCTGGGCCATGTGTATGGCAGAAATAAGTTCAGTCATGACCATGGAAGCATGCCATCCATGTTTGAGGCCAAAAATTTCTATAAGACCATCATCAACATGAGCCTGAACAAAGCCTCTCTGAAAAAGGGGAAAGAAAACAGGAAAACAGAAGCACCATTTGTATCTTATGTTAAGATTAAGAGCATAAAAGAAAACAAACAGCGAAGAATCAGATGAGAACAACAAACAGATGCATATGTTTAAAATGTCGCCAAATGAAAGAAAATGGGAAAGGCCTTAAACTTGTAATTTGTGAGAGAATAAACAGGTTACAGAGTAGGTTGGCAGTTTTTCCTTCTCCTTAACTTTTTTATTTCTGTCTGTTTGAGTTTGGTTACACTGTTTCCATTGTATACGTCTACAACATTTTTATCTGTACATGGCACTTTAAAGAGCACCTAAGCCCCAAAAATACTAAAGGAGAGGAGTCGTGGACAAATCAGCATTATCATATAATGCTTTCTAGGTTTTAAAGAAGAACTTGACCTCAGCTAAACTCATTGTACTCTCCATAAGTAATCAAATACAGATCTGAATCATATATAAGCTATATATTCCTAGCGATATAAGAGCCTTTTATCAACTTGAAAAGGGCTAACGATACAATTCTATTGCAAGTACTTGCCAAACGCAACTACAAAGCTACCTTCTCCAAATACTCTGGCTTCAGATTACCCCATGGATTTCTTCCGCTTGCATAATTATTGAGATTTAAAGCAACTATTGACCTAACACTGGAGAAAAGGAAACAGTCAGCGCAAATTAATTAAAAAATAAACAATATGGAAAGAAGAACAGCATTAAGTAACCAGCTCAATGTGTAATGTTCAAATTATTCTAGCAATATACTTTCAGAGAAAAAGTTGATAAAAATATTTGGACTATCCAAGCCTACGACTAAGAATTCAAAATCTTTTTGCAGGGTCGGAAAGCAACTTCTTCAGTAATGGAACACGGCACCAAATCATCACTCTGTTTGTGATACATGTAAAGTAACAAAAAGAAAAACTATAGTGTTAACCTTATAGGGATTGGAACTTGTTCCCATTCTGAGCAGTTGGCCTTCTTAACATCCATCCTTACAATATTCCTGAGTCCCCTGTATTTAAAATTGTTGAAAAAGCAAACTAGCAATGAGAGATAGCTACTAATGTGAAAGGTTTCCATATGAAAGCACAACTTATAGTAAGAGGAAGGAAAAAAGAAATGTATACACGTAATATAACTAAGCTAGAAATTTCAAAAAAAAAAAAAACAAAAAGGTAAATTGTGGACAATACTTTGTAGAGTTTTCTTCTTGTTGCATACTCAAATTGCAGACATCCATTATCTTTTTCAATTAGTTGCAATTGAAAATTAGTCAGCCGCAGACTCTAATTTGCAATTAGTCACGTTTTGCAAACTAGTCTATAATTATCTGATTTACAAAGTATTCGCATTTAACAAATCATGTAATTTGAGTATGGACGTCTCTTTATAAGTATGTGGTTGTGTGTAAGTAGCGGATTATCAAATTCACATGTTTCAGGTTTCAATTTCTAATTTTCTACTTTGTTCCCAGGGTAAGATGGTGTTTACAAATTGCCATAGAGCATTTCGTGCATAAGATGGGGTTCTTATATATGGGTAAGGTAAGTCTGGTTGGTATGGGTGCATATCCCATTATTCCCATACTCTCATTCAACTATCGAGTGTCGAACATGGATATTGTATACACATTTAGAAAAGCCCATGTCACATAGTACTAACTGGAGATCCATCTATTTTTTGGCAAGCGGAGATGTCACATAGTACTAACTGGAGATCCATCAATTTTTCGGCAAGTGGAGACATTCTTCTTTCTCTTCTTCCAATTTCAATGCTTGACAGTCAAAGGAAAATTATGAAACAAAATTTATAGTATGTTAATATCAGTCTACCTCCAAAATCTGACAATGAATGGGATAACATCAAGGGTATATCATTGAGAAAAGAATATTAACAATCCTTGACTTGAAGTGTTCTGACCTTAAACTTGGATCACTGATGCACGGTGTGAAGAACCAACCTTGTGCGCAACCATAGCCAGAGTAAATCAACTGTTACAACAGAAGGATCAGTTTAGGTGTGGGACATTTATTCTCCAATGATTAAATGTTTTGCATGCACGATACTAAGCATGTAACAATGTGTCAATTGCAATTAATGGCAAAGTCCGTACTCAAATTGTGGTATCTGTCCGCACGCGACTAATTTGCAAATCAGATAACTATAGTCTCTCTTTTTGCAATAATAAAATCCTGTGTTCTCTTTTGAAATCCCCAAACTAACAAATGAAATGGTTCCAAAAAAAAAAAAAAAACCCTCTTTTTTTCAGTCACAATATGCTGGAGGAAACTAACAAATGAAATGGTTCCACACACGCCTTCCGCCCCCAACCCCCTCTTTTTTTCAGTCACAATATGCTGGAGGGAGTGGCAACTCGAAGGAGTTGAAGGTTGTGAAAGACTGAGATAGAAGTAAAGCAGAAAAGAGAAAAAAAAATTGAGATGGACGTAAAGAGACAAGAAAGAAAAAATTATCAACTACAATTCATGTCATCTGCATATTTCATTTAGGTTCATATATTACATCCTCTATCAATACCTTCTAAAACTGCCGCTGAAGCATTATCCAATTCGAAACCGGAATGATCAGGATAATGAACACTACACGAAGATATTATGATGCTTTACCGAATTCTAGCTCTGGGAAACTTATGCAATGGTGAAGATAAAATTTGCTAAGGCTGTGCTATCAGTTCCATTTTCCAAGAGGAAGAGAACCTATAACTTGTGCCCTTTGGATCTTATCTAGCACTAAGATAGAGTATCTACTCATGTATGCATGTTTGTCACTTGAGTTAACAACAGAGGAAGCATTGCTGTTTCACGTTTACCTGCTTGCTGGGTCAGCTTTTTTACCCAGATTAACTAACCAGGATTAATACATCCTGGGACTAATAGCCCAAAAGCATGAATCGTAACACGGGAGAGATATCATAAGGAAGCCTATAGGTCATAACATTGTAGTACATTTACCCTTTCCCGGAAGTCGATGACTATTCATAGCCATAGCTATTACCTTGACACCAAAGAAGAGTTCGACCCAATGCTTTATTTCTGTCCAAGTTAATCCTGATTCGACATTAAAAGTATATTGATTTTTCTCAAATAACCGAATACTTTTGTTTGTAAATACTGCATATTTGATTCCATCCATGGTGCATTGCTCCTTTACTATTTTTTATTCAAATTTAATATTTAATAGAATAAAAAAATAGCAAGAATACGAAAGATAGGATTCTTTCCAGGAGCGATTTGTCCGTCAGAAAAGAATAAAGAAGGGGAGGTTCAACTCCATTTTGTCCACTTTCATTCATTGATTCATTCATTATTAAGAAATTTTGAATTCGAATATTCTGTTAAGAACTACAATTAATATTGAGACGAGAACTCATAGGGAAGAAAATAGGTTGTCCGTTTTTCTTTCAGATTGGGCGAACGACGGGAATCGAACCCGCGCGTGGGGAATTCACAATCCACTGCCTTAATCCACTTGGCTACATCCGCCCCCTTAAGATTTCAATTTCAAACATTCATCATTATTTCTTTCTTATTTCGGAGATAGAAATCTTCCTTCATTCACTTGTCTCACAAACTAGGTTAGTGCTCTCTCCTGTTGGTCACCGTTACCCCCCAATCCCATTCTCTCCTCCCTTCTTATTTACTGTTTACTTTCTCCGCACATAATTCTTTTATAGTCAATGGGCTTTCTCCTGATCTATATAAGAAAAGGCCCTAACCTTAAGGAACTACTGGTCGATCAAGCTTCAAAGAATATGGTGCATTATTAACTTGTAACGCTGGGAGAGAGAGAGAGAGAGAGAGATTACCTTGTTTGAAATAGGACCTTTCGCAAGGTGAGGTTTTTCATTGCGTAAATGGTGAAAGCCATAAGCAACTTGCGCATCCATTCCTGCATCAAACCCATCAAAATAGGTCACATTAAAATCTTAGGCAAATCTTACAATGACACTTTCTCTTACTGCCCATTAACCTTCAAAGATCAAAATGGGAACAAGGTACTCCAGAGTCGCAAGGTAGAAGAAGCTTAAGTGAACCCTTTCAGTGTTGAGTGTGTTTTGCTCAGTGAAAGCACGGATCTCCTGTTAGTACTATGTTAGGTGACCTTTTCTAAATTTAAAGTTCTCGTGTTGGACACTGGATACCTGGATAAAAGAATGGGAACAATGGGTTACACAGCCAACATATGCAGTTGACTATTCGCCCAAAACGACAGACTGGTAATTAGACTTTTGACTTTACTATCAACCATCTAGAAGGAACCCATCTTATAAAGGAAATGCACTATGGCACCTTATAAACACCATTTTACCCGGGAAAAGAGAGTATAACAAAATACAAAACCTGGAACATGGGAATTAGATAAATCTGCCACTTGTACAAACAACTCTAAAGAGGCTTTCGTCACAAATAATAGGCTTGTAATCGACAGACTCTTTCAGTATAGATCGCGCCCAACGTTTTTACTAGAATCCATGTAACATATTCAACAAATCCACAAGACATGGTTCCATCAAGATCATAAGCAAACAAACATGAAATCCAAATGCAGTAGGCAATGGTTTTACAAACATAAGCGTCATGAAATCCAAATGCAGTAGGCAATGGTTTTACAAACATAAGCGTTTCTCAGTCACTTCCATAAAAACAGAAAACTAAAGATCCACTTTTGAAGGTTCAAGGTTTCCAAACAATAAAACCAACAACTCAAAGATCAATTATTTTCAGTTTTTGTACTTAAACTATATTGGGCAAGGTAAACAAAAAATAGGTGAAATGTATCCTGTGTTGTTTCTTAAAATCAAGATGCCATACCTATGCTGAAGTAATTATAAAAAACTCCTTCGTAACAAGACAATTTCTCAGGAAGCTGTCCGCCTATTTGTACTTCCTGCACAATCCACCAACGTTCAAGATATCAAAAAGCCAAAACGAAAAACAAGTTAAATTACTCGTATCAGTGACATAACGAATGGGATCAATTACCAATAAAACAGGACAAGGAGCATACTGATATACTTGCATACATATGCAATGTATCATGGTTATATAACCAAATCCTATAACACCCAACATGACAAAAGCTCTTTATGTCATCCAATTTCAACTTCACATGACTTCAATTCTCATACAACATTCCTTTTATTTTCCTATGGCATTTTCTTTAATTTCCCCAAAAGCACCATCTTTGTTTGCAACAGGCTTTACCAACAGTCCAACTCTACCTAAGCAATTGAAATGCAATTAAGACGTGTGGCCTAATGTTGTAATTTGATTCCAAGTAGCAATCTGATCGAAAAAAGATAACAAGACCACTCAAACATGAACTGAACAGTTAAATGGGATTCTTGTGGCAATTGCACCAGCAGAAAAGAGGCTTGCGCAATGTTTTGGTTTTTCTTCTGACAATATGTAACTGAGAAATGAGGTAAAAGAGTTTGTAGGATGGATACTTGTAACCCATTTCAGATGGGACTACAAATAAAGGAAATATTTGTTTAGTCTCTTGCCTGAATCCTAGCAAATTTGGTTTCACAAAGGTTTCTTGTCCAGTAAGCTTGAAGAGGACATGAATAATGTATGTACCAGTTTACAGACATCCTCAGTGAAAACAAAATGATAAAACATTCTCTGATTCGAGCAATTGAACATCCATTGCCATCTCAGACTTTAGCATCTTAAATCCACAAGCCTTGTTACCATTACAATGTTTTACTAGCCAAAGTGAATCTCAAGGATTTAGTTGGATTATGTACCATATCCCATCAAGAAGCTTGTTTTCTGCTTTCTCAACTCTGATATCAACAAGCTGTTAAAGCGATTAAATCCTTCAAAGCCCCTTCAGCCGGTTCTCTGCCTTAAATACTGGCATATTGTGGGTACTTCTGTATGAGATTTATCTCAGCTGTTTCAGAAATCGTACTATTGCCCAGGACATTAATAAGACCCTCGTTGGCTTGTTGCACTTATAGGAAAATTGACCACCTTGAGAGCATTACACAGTTTCAACCCATCAGTCTCTGCAATGCTGATTGTAGTGATCTTCTAGAATCTTGGTTAACAAGATCAAACCCACCTTGACCATATTATCCCTTCTGAAGTAGTTTTACACAAGTTAGATCTACGAGTGGCAAAATCCAGGAAATGATCCATTCCCTCCCGAACAAAAAGAAAAAAAGGAAGGATTCAAAATCCAGGAAATGATCCAATCCTGCTGGACTTCACTTAAAGAGATTCTCCACGCATTTAATCTGTAAACCTCCTTGGATCGATCTCATTGTGGCAGTGTCAGAACTTCTATCCTTCGGAATAGGGAGAAACTCCACTGCTTCTCCCCTGGGAGAGGCCTAAGGTAGGGGGATCCCTCTCCCCCTCCTTTTTTGTTCTATGCATGGAACATCCTTCTGATATAATCAATCACAAGGTGAAATTTGTGACAAGCTTATTGGTGCCTTTTAGAAGACACCGGGTTCTTGTTTCAAAGCGGAGGCCATGTGAAATGACATGTTCTTAGGGAACGTACCAAGTGCACTAATGTTTCGGCCAAACTGGGAAATGGTCAAGCCACCCCCCTTCTTGTGGTTGAAGAGCCACCTACCCACTATAACCAACTTCATTGTGGCTGACCTGATCTGCACTAGATGGTTGCATATTTAGGCTGCCTTTTGTTGTTTTATCATCCCAACTTACCCCCCAAAAGAAACCTTATAAGAAGCAGAAACAAATCCATCTGATTTTATTCTTGAAGATTTTAAGAATTAATTGTTAACTATCTGAAGACAGTGTTTGGGTATAGTGTTTCACCAAGGGCAAAGGAAAAATGTCAAATCTTATAGTTTTACAATTGAAAAAAAAATTGTTTTTTTTTTTTTAGAACATTCTCAACGGGTTTTTTTCGGTGGTGAAAATGAAAAAATTATGAATCATCGGGTATTGAGAACATTCTCAACATTTTTCTATATAGATGTCGTGGTTATCATGAATGTTAAGTATCGTTTTACAATTGATAAAAAATCCCAATCGTTTGTTTTGAGAACATTCTCAACAGGTTTTTTTCGGAGGTGAAATTGAAAAAATTATCAATCGTTGGCTATTGCGAACATTCTCAACGTTTTTCTATATAGATGTGGTGGTTATTAAACGCACAGGTAAATGCCGGATGCTATTCACGTGTAACATACATAAGGTGCAACTCATGAACTACGAATGGACCACCAGCTCAAAATTAACAGCAGACACAGGAGAGTTATTTGTAGCGGCCCCAGGATCACAAAATAAACAGCTTTGAGGTTAATGAACGAAACAGAGAACTCCATAAACAAGATTATGATGCTCACAAGGATACTGACGAAAAAACCAAAAGTAGTCCAGCATAATCAACGAACTGAAACAAGATGCAATTAAAAAATTTAGATCACTACCAGATCAAGGGAACGCTCATCCACAAGCTTCAGAGAATGGGGTGGATCCACACCTTCCTCTGCTGACATGGATATCGAAACATTCCAGCTGCAGAAAATGACATAGTTTATAGAACTGCTAAGCATGTGCAAGAATTTACGGCCAGAAACAACAATAAGTAGGCAATATGAATATGTTGTTTACGGAATCTCTTATAAATGAGAGACTGGCAGCATGTTACATGCCCATATATAATCATCTCTATGAACCCACACATAATGCATCCATACGAACCAAGATGTCTCCAACAGATAGAAATAAATGATTCTTAACATGAACCAGTACTGTTCTATATAGCATCTGCTAATAACCCTCGTTGACAATCAAAAGGTGAATTAAGACATTGTGTATACACCAAAAATCTGGGAGTTAAATGTACACTGTAGAATCCAACATTGTAAATGAGGAAACATCAAACCAACTAGCAACAAGCCAAATCCTACTAGCCATGTGCTACCCCCACTTTAGGGTGTTTCTGACATGCCGAAGGTAAGTATGAACTATTATCCTCGAATTATTGAGCACTTCAGCAATCCTGCTCTGTCCTATTCATTCTATGTTACATTACTTACCTTTTTTGGCATGCACCTAAGAAACTCAAAATACTTTTGCTTTTCAGTTACCCGTTGATCTTGAGCATCAATCTAGGGGAGTCCATCTGTGTAAAAAAACTTGACAACAAGGTTCATTTCTGACACGATCCATCATATGTAATGCTCAAAACTACAAAAGACTAGCAGCAGAGTAGGATAGAACTCCGTGGACATGACACAAACTCAAGTGAAAATGGTATGGGTATGGCCCTCATGCCACTTCAGATGTCCCACAGAGAATAATAGTGCTGACTTTTACTAATCAAGTCTTGGAAGAACAACGAGGTATCCAATATCTGCACAATTAAGCATCAAAGCTTTATTTGATTCCCTAAAGAGATGGTATTGACACTACCAGCATCATCATACAAAACACATCCTAAAGAACAAGAACCATGCCTCAAGGAAAAGAATCTGCCCACCTATCCAATCGGCGAATTGGACCTTTAGTAGCCTTGTCAAGCGTTCTTTTGATTGCTGATTTCCAGAAAAAGGGAAATGAACCACCCTGCAAAGAAAATTAAGGAACCACTCATAATGACAGGACAGAATTGGAAAACTGGAGAAGTTGCTACAAACAAAAGCTTACCCAACCAAAACTCCTAGACAAGTCATTTCCTGTGCCAAGGGGAATGACTGCAGTTGGAGGAACTGGTTCGCGTCCTTGTTTGTGAAGCTCTCCTAGGCATCCAAGAACCCAACCCACTGTGCCATCTCCACCTGCAACCTATCAAACCAAACTATTAACCCACGACTTCCCACGCGAGATTTCAAATTATATTTCAGTCATGCAAAAACTTAACATGTATCTCTCATTATAGTGACTGATTCCATCAGTGGAGGAAATAGAGTGGAAAATTAGTAAATGCACAATTAATTGCTACATAAACAAGAAACTGAGAAATCAAAGTGCACAAATGCGTACCACAACCCTCAGCTTCTCACGAGTTTCTTTGGCACACGAGTCCCCAAGTTCAGCCATCTTCTCCAAGCATCCCAACCCATACTGAACAAATACATGAGGCCTAACAGATTGAAGGTCGAAAACCTAGCATGAATAAATGGGGAAAAATAAGAATTTGCAGTTACAGTTTTGTGATCAAAATCAGGGAAGTACTATTAAGAACTGAGATTTTTGTTGAGGTGAGCTCTATCTTCTGACATACAAATGGTTTTAGCAAACGTTAAACCGATGAAACAAATAACCATCCAGAAGAGAAGATATCTCCATGCAACACAACTACAGGAAAGAGTCATTAACACATTCACAGAACCCCAACTTGGACACCTGATGCAGGGTTGTAGTGGGCAAATAGCCAGAAATCGTTGTAAAAGATGGATGGTTTGATATCGTTCTAAAAGATGGATGGGTTAGATTCGTTATACTAGAGGTGTTTCAAATATCTCTTAGCTAACAAAAATATTGCTAGTCAAATCATACTCTAGAATAAGAGAAGTGAAAATGAAGCGTCTTTTAAAAAAAACAATTGAAAAGCTATTAAATTGGCAAATGAAGAGCTTAATTTAGCATTCTCTTCAAAATATAACAGTTGATCAAATTTGCAAAACCCACTTAGAGCAAATCCAATGCTAGTTGCAAAATGGCTATAGCCATTGCCATATTTTGGCACCAAAAAGTGGTTTTTGGTGCTAAAATAGAACCTAGCCTCTGGTGCTTGGTTCTATTTTAGAACCAAACAGTTCCAAATTTAACCAATTTTCCCTCCACCTCACTTTCAATTACTTTTTCAACCCAAATTCAACTATCTATGTTACTTTCAACCCCGTTGTGGTCTAATTTTTTAACCCCCGTTCTACCTAATTTTTCGGATATTTTTCAATCCACCATTCTTAACCACCTTTCTACCTAAAATTTCGGATATTTTTTCCCGTTGGAAGAATAATTGCCCCTTGGAAACCAAAATGGCTTCTAGAATTATCCCTCTCTAATTACCTATAAACAATCAGCTCTCTCTTCCTTGTATCTCTGGCTCTCAAAAACCCAACCTCCATTCCGATCAAAAAAAAAAGAAAAGAAAACTCATCCTCCATTTTTTTCTGATCAGACCCGTACCATCCTCTCTCTCACTGCCTATGCAACTCCGATCGACCCCCCCTCTCTCTCTCCAACCGGAAGGCCAAACCCCTTTCATCAACCAGATCGAAGCCTTCTTCCTCAGGTTTCAGCGTACGGCGAACGAATTGAGGTTTCGCCGACTTCAAATCGGAGTAGTTCGTGTGAGAGCATTTTCCGGCTACAACAGTATTGTTGTAAAACGCACGCTATGAACGCGATAAAGTAATGAGAAAACAAACCAAATCAACAAGCAATCACACGACACAGAGATTTACGTGGTTCCCCCAAGATTGAGGTACATCCACGGGCAAGGAGAGAGAGAGTTCACTAACAAAGGTGAAGAAGAGATACAAAGAGCCGGCTATATTCCGTAACTCTAGAGAGGCCAAGAAAATCAGAAGTTGCTCAAAGGATACAAAACCCTAAAGGTCCTGTTG
>JAXBDA010004515.1:0-28586 GCA_036023075.1 Gaultheria prostrata | reverse complement strand
TTATCAAATATCTGGGAGATCACACCCTTGAGAGTGGAAGGATTATCAATGTTAACTTCTTTGACTTGCTCAAAAAGTTTTTCAAAGTTCTGCGGTGTAAGCTTATTTAGAATAGCTTTCAACCGTCTCTGCTTGGCCACCTCCTCATCTGTTATTTTACCCACTTCATACTTCTTCTCGGCTTTGTGCATTGCTTGTAATGGAGTTTGAGGAGAAGGAATCAAACCCTTCTGAAAAGAGCTAGCACGCTGCCACCTGTCCGAATCAGGGGTATTTCGCTGTATACCGCCCTGAGAACCCAGAGATTGCAGTGGCCCGGATAGGATCCCCCCAACATATTGAGGAGGTGTCTGCGCGCGTGGGTTCCTTAAAACACCATAATTCCCCACTTGACCAGGTCGGAAATTGCCTCCATAACCATCCATTCGGGGCTCCTGCCCAGAGACAAGAGGTCCAGGTAATTTATTCCACCTGTCATCACCACCCAAGCCACTCCCACGACGATCTAAGCGGGAAACCGAAGAAGGTCTGTCAACAATTCTTGCAGGACTAGGGTGCGATTCACGAGAATCATTGAGATTAGAAGCCATCAAGGCCTCTGCAATATCAGAACTAATTTCAAAACCTTCCGGAAGTTCACTAAATTGCTCGGAAAATTTCAGAAGAAAATCTCTAGAATACTTTTTGGTCATTAAGCCATTTCCATCTTCATTATGAACCTGCTTCCCATCATCCACGGCTTCCAACCTTGGAGTAGAGAAATCGGCAGCATCTTCCCAATCATCAGGCTCGGATTTATGTTGCCCTGCTTTTTTTAACACAATGTCATCCTGTGTAGTATCAACCAATTCCTCCTTCGAGCTAACACTAGATGTACTCGTGATGCTATTTAAAGAGGCAACAGTTTCATTCTTTTCCTCTGGACCCTTGTAGGCCATATAGAGATCGGAGGTTGTTCCCAAAGCATCTGCTTTTTGAAGAATTTCTTTTCTTTTCTTCCTTCCTTTGGACACATTACTCTTTGACCTACTCAGTTCCACCACAGGTTTATCATTGGAAGCTGCTGCTGGAAGTGATACCAAGCCATCATTAACATACTCAGTACCTTCCCCTTCACTTTCCAACATTGGTTCTGAAACAGATGGAATGGCTGAAACAGGAGCTTCCCCCGCATCAGATGGAACAGACTTGGTAAGAACAGCTGGTCTACAACCCAAGCTATCACTTCTACTACAAGAGACATCCAAACTTGAAGTCTTGCTATCACTGTTTGAACTAGGCGAACATTTACCATTTGTATCATCTGGTGCAAGGGAAGTAGGTATCACTAATTCATCAGCCACTACATCATCCTTTGTGCACTGACCCAAAGGCTCTTCTGAATCCTTACCTGGAATTTCCTGATTAACCTCATGGGAGTTGTTTGTTACCTTCACGCCAGCGTTTGGTTCAGTTTGATTAACTAATTCTGCAGCGTTTGTGGAGACAGATTCGGCAGATGACTCTGGCCTATATTTATCCTCTTTGAAGGCTTCACTGTCTTTTGTTCCCATAAGTTCCAGCTTTAGTGGTTCATTCTGAGGAGAAGAATCATTTTGCCTGGCATGGTGATCAGTTTCCAATCTATCAACAATCCCCGACGAGCCAAATGTCTCAGAGGACTCGCATGTGGAGCCTTGCTGATCACTGTCAGTTTTGAATGCAGGTTCATCAGCAGCGGCAGCATTATGAGTGGACAGTGATTCCCTGGCAGATTCCAGAATGCCGCCTCTATCACTTGATGAAGCAGTGACTATAATCTCAGGATTACCACTGGTAAAGGAATTACTATGTTTGGAAGACTGAGAAGACAAGTTTGAAGTAGAGGAAGACTGTCCAGGAACCTGCTACATTGCAAATTCCACCACATGAATTATGAAAATAAAAAATGCAGAGTTGTTGATCAGACCAACATTTCACAAAAATACCTGATGCTGTGGCTGAGAGGAACCATTTTTTATCTGCTTTTTCTGTTGATCCTTGATAGAGTCAGACTTGCTAATTGTCTGCCTTTTGTTTTCAGTATTATTGGTCACTACTGGTGCAGACATCTCAAGGGGAGCGTCAACAGACGAAGGAGACGCTGCAGTAGATTCCTTAACTGCCACGGTCACTGAAGATGCCGTTGGTTCTTCTTGACTACGTTTTGGTTGCTGTGAAACATCTGGATTGCTTTGAAGATTAAGTGAGCTATCTTTGCCCGGGTGCTGAAAGACCGTAGGTGTTTCACCCTTTTCAATAGAGACTGAGCTAGCTACCTGTGACGAGTCAGCAATCTTCTCTACATTTAACAAAGTAGCTTGTTTAATTGTCACCTGTACAGAAGCTGGAGGTGCTGAAGATGTTGCACTATGAACACCACGTGACTGTTCCAAACTCAATGGTTCAGAACTACCATGCGATGGAGCACTAATTTTACTAGAGTAGGAGTTATGAGCAGAAGGGTTCACAAAAGTTGGTGTTTGTGTGCTCTGGCTAGGTGGATAGCTAAACCTAGGCGCCTGGGAACTGGGATTTATCTGGGTACTAGTCAAAGGAACAGAACTTGGTGCCGGAAAAAAGAGGGTATTGGGGTTATAATAACTGATCGGATGAGCAGGCGGAATAGATGGAATGGGCTGGGTTTGTGGCACATTCGGATGAGACCTAGTGCCTGATGACCCACCAAGCCTCAACTCTTCATGAGTATCAGGATGTGTAATTTTGACGGGTTTACGTTGAACGCCATATTTTCCTGCCTGATGTTGAGGAAAGGGGGACCCAATACTAATTCCCAGGTTAGCTAACTGAGGAGGCATATGGGGACCCATCTGAGGTGGGAAATTCAAGCTCTGGCCCTGGTGCATTATCCCGTGCGGTTGCATTGGATGGGGTTGTAGATTTGGAACAAACACCGACTGCTGCAGTTGAGCGTTTCCCATTGGCAATGGCATTGGCATGTGCATTGGTATAGGCAATGAAGTGGCAGCCATACCCTGCGACTGAATCGGCGGCTTGGGTCCACCGAGTTGAACGGGGACTTGTGACTGGTGAAATGGCATTGGCATGGAAACCCCAGGGATATGATGGACAAAAGTCTTTTGAGTTTGGGTTACAGGGGACGCCGATGAAAACTGGACATCTCTCCTAGGCTTGGACATTTGCTGGGCCTCACCAGTATTGGATTGGTCGCCAGCATCTCCATCCTTCCTTGGCAATTGCTTCTTAGGAACAGAAGGAATTGGAAATGGCTGCGCAGTTCTTTGCGAATCATGACGTACCTGGAGAGATGAACAAAAAAAGGAAAACATGCCCAAAAAAAGTGAGAAGAAACACACTGATACCAATTCAGTGCTTATTAAACTCCGTGTAGATACAAATACGGAATTCAAGCTACTTCAGTAATTTATCAACAAGTTCAAGCCAAATCAAATTCCACATGGAGCAATATTTCCCTCTGTCAACAACGTAATTTACAAACCTCAAACATATAGAGTAATCTTATGCACCTCTCTGACCACAGTAACAAGAAGAGGTGAGGAGAGAGAAAGCAAAGCTTAGCTGTAACAGCCTTCACTATTCACAGATACAGCCAGATCAGAGTGGGAAAGGACAAATTCACCTGGTCACGTTGCTGCTCATCCAAATTTGGTGGAGCTGAGTTAGTCCGAGCAGGTATCTGAAAACAAAAGTCGATGGAAACCATTTAAATACCAGAGGAACAATAAAAATGTTAAGCACTATCCAACCAACCACAGGATGAAATTTGTAGGAACTTGGCTTAGAATCAAAATAAAGAGCATGAGAACAATGAACTACCTGCATTCCATTCACGAAACCAGGACTTATGGACCCAAACTGAAGAGGAAATGATTTCGACGCCTCTCCTGAAGATAGGCCATCAGGAGAAAACAGTATTAACATGCTATTAAATGTTGTTAGCGTTACAATGGTCAATTCATAATGAAAACTGCTACGGGATAAGTTCTGCAAATACACACAATAATAAAATACTGGTACTGTCTCTAATATTCATAAAACATTAAACTGCATAAATTATAAATACTACATATCCATAGCTAATGTATATCAAGCACTTTGCAAATTTACCCTTTGCTGGGGTAGCAGGAGGCGTGGAATCAGAATTGACAATGGCTGGCTGAGTAGATGAAGCCTTTGGAACAGCTTGTGGGCTCTTCTGAGTTGGCATATCCGCTGTTGGCTTGACTGGAACCCCTGCAAGTGGAGCATCAGCCGCTCCTACAGCAATAAAAACATAATGAAAAACCCCGGTAACATTGCAAATACGGTATAGTATAAGCAAAATAAATTTCTTCATTCTGCTATTGTGTCGCCAAAAAATGTTCTTGGGATAACGACATGCCAAGGGACTACCAAAGAATAAATCCCGAGTCAAAATAAATTTCTTCATTCTGCTATTGTGTCGCCAAAAAATGTTCTTGGGATAACGACATGCCAAGGGACTACCAAAGAATAAATCCCGAGTTTTGAGTACATACCATGCACTGATGGCTGCGAGTGGGCTCCGTTTTGTGTAGTCTGGGCAGCAGAAGCATAATTAGGATCAGGATTTACACCGGCACTGCTAACCCTAGATTGTCCTCCTTGTGCATTATTAGACTTCTTAAAGCTAATACATTGCAGAAAGAAAAACAGAACAACGATCATAAAACCCAACATCCACAAGGAACACTGATTTCCAAATATATATACTAAAGATATCAATGCATATATACACAACCAATGACAAAGACAAACCGAAAGAAAATTCTGCCTAGTTTCAAGATATCCCAAGATCACAAAGACCCATAATTCAACAGTAAAAAATAAACCCTAATTCCAAATAAACGTACATACAAACATAACAATTGACATATAAACATCCAACCATCAAACCCTAATCTAGCATTAATTCCATGAAAAAGACTAACCACACGAAAATTTTGCCTTGTTTCAGGATATAATGAAACCTGTAATCCACAAATAAGGAAATAATCCCTAATTTCAAATACACGTACATAGAAACATTACTCTCTTTTATTCAATAATAACTATAGGTGTCCAGCCAGCTTACACGCACCTCGACTAATCCCGACACCCAATCCTACAGCCCTTGATAAAAGCCTGGACAAAGTCCGGTACATAAAAACATAACAATTGACATATGAACAGCAAACCAAGGAACCCTAATCTACCTTCGGTTGGAAGACAAAGAAGGATTGGTAGAAGTCGAAGATGGTGGAGGGGCGGGCCCGCCGCCGCCCTTCCCGCTACCGCCTGAGAAGTTCCTCGGCTGCGCAGAGGTCCCAGATCGACTTGTTTTTTGGTACTGAAACGAATCGCTCCTCTCAGGCCTTGATTGATTGAAGGACATAAATAAAGCCCTCAAATTCCTCTTTTTAGTTTATTCTCTTTAAGTTTGCCTGCACAGATCGATAAAACCAAACAATTAAAAACATAATTGAATAATTGGTGAAAAGTTAGGGTTTGGTATAGTCCTTGTGTTCACCTGGAGTGTGTAGAGTGATGGAAATTAGGGCTTTATGTGGTGCAGATGTTGGATAATAGATTGGCGGTAGTCATGGTATCACTGCGAGGGTATAGAGAGAGAGGAGGAGGAGGAGAGAGAAGGGTGTCAGAATATGTGTGCGTTTTCGTGGAGATGTAGAGAGAGAGAGAATTAATTGTTAACAAACTGACCTTGCAACGTGGGTCAAAAGATAGGTTTTTTAGGAAATCTGAAATCGAATGGGTCGCGCGTCGACGAGCTTTCGTTTCGCTCTCTCACTGTATCTCACCGACCGCTCTGTCTCTCACTACACGTTTCGTATGTTTTGTCAGGACATCCCAACAAACTCCCTAAATTGGCTCACATCCCTATTTTAGGGAGTCAAACCTCAAAATTAGGCTCCAAAAGACTCCCTAAACCCCTCCCTAAAATAAAAAAATGAATAGTACCTCCCTAAAAACTCCCCATTTAGAGCATCCTCAACAGTCTCAGTAAATTTTGAGCTAAAAATAGTAGTGAACAGTGCATATTTTTCACTTTACCTACTCACATCTCTTTCAAAACTCCAACAATCCTCTCTATTATTAAAAAGAGAGAGACAAAGAGGAAAAAAAAGGTAGTGAACAGTAACTCCCTAAATGAGAAGGGATTTAGGGAGGCACTGTTCATCCAAGTAGAATAGGGAGCTTTTTATTGAGGTTGTTGGGGGATTGATTTGACATTTTCCTCCCTATTATAGCTAAAATTCCTCTTTAGGGAGCCTTGTTGGGGCTGCCCTTAGGGAGACACTATTCATTTCCTACCCATTTTTTTTATTCTTTCTCTCTCTTCTTTCCCCTCTTTGCCGGCTGCCAAGTCTTTTTTTTTTCTCTCTCTCTTGTCTCTCTTTTACTTTTCCCCCATATATATATTATATTTTATTAAAAATAGGAAGGGTAATAGAGAGTGTTGTTGGAGTGTTGATAGAAAAAGTATCAAGTTATAATAGATATATGCATTGTACACTGCCTAATTTACCAACTCATTGTTGGGGTTGCTCTCAGTCCCACAATCTTTATGACACGCGCAACCCTTTAGAATTTTCACGCGCCACCACACTATTTATACTGCCTTCCTCCTATCCCTAGCAATGGAAAGTTGGCCGAAAGGTTTGCCTCTTGGAAGGAAAATGAGGGAGGAAAATGCTAGGTACCGAGGATATTTATCGAGAAAATTATTAGAAAGTGAAATTGGTGACTCAAATTTATTTATTTATTTAATGGAAAAAGGTTGAGAAGGGGCAACCAGCGTAGCAACTCCTCATGGGCATGATCATCGGGATTTTTCCGACCCGCTGTGGAATGTCCGGTTGAGTCATAACTACTGTTCGAATAAGACAGGTTGTCACCAGAGCATCACCTAGGTGACTAGTTGGCCAAAGGCTCTCCCTGCAAATCCACACAAATCCTAGCAATGGCATGGGAGGGAGTCGAACCTAGGAGGTCCATGCACAAGGAGAGAGAGAAATCTTATCTCATTCACTTTGCCCAACTAGGCTGCCTCAGTGGTGGCTCAGATTCACTTGGTCCGCTGATTTCACTTTCTAGATAATTTTCTGAGTAAATTATGGGTACTTAAGAGCATTTTCAATGAGTTAGCTAAATTTGATTGGTTAAATGGTAGTTTTTCATAGAAATGGGACCCATTTATAGATCAATAAATAATTACCAGTAGTTATTGAGTGGGTGGTCACTCCAATGGACTAACTAAATTTTAGATGAAATGATATTCTACCGAAGAAATAATGTCCACATGAAAGCTTTTTAAATCATTTAACAAAGGTATCAAGTCATTTATCCGTAAAAAAATAGAGAAGAAAACTTTTATCTTAAAATTGGATCCAAAAAATTTAAGGACTTTATAACTAGGTAGCCAAACTTATAGGGTGAGCTATTGATCAATAGGCTAATGTGCCAATTTACCTAGTCCATTAGAGTACATTTTTACACATTCGTTAACTAAATTTTTAGCTATTCACACTATTGGATACTTTACAAGATCCAATGAAAATGCTCTAACACTACTGGGGAAGCAGTCGGTTCTATAATTATAACTTTTTAAGTACATTTTGGAAAGCAGGTGGTTCAATAAGTAGGAGCAGTACAAGTGAAATTCCTTTCTTAATGGTTAAGTTTATTGTTTGTGGCGCGTGGTGAAATCTTTATGGGTGATGGAGGAATTACTTGCAACTATAACTATCGATATTAGTAATTCTTTTTAAAAAGAAAGTTATGACGGGTATCTTGTATTAATTTCTGATTTAAATTTAAAATTGATTTATTATATTTTATGAGATATCATTCTCTCAGAAGCGGGGGTGTGCTGTGCAATCATGACCGTTCAAATATGTTATTAATGATTCAGATTTTACTATTTATGATGGGTATCTTGTACCAATTATTGGTTTAAATTCAAAATTGATTTATTGCGTTATGAGATACATCATTCTCTCGGAATCGGGAGCGTGTTGTGCAATCATTACCGTTCAAATATGTTATCTATGGTCCGGATTTTTTTTTAAATTTAAAAATCTGGACCACTGATTTTCGAGACGGACTGTCAAGATTGCACAGCACACAGATTGCACGTCCCTCGGATCGCATTCTCTCACAATACATCGACTTAAAAACTGACTTAAGGCAATTAGAATGGGAAATGATTTTCACACCCCAATTTTATCCCCAAACACTCCCTTTTTGTCTTAATTCACCTTCAAATTACCAAATTACCTTTACCTCATGAGTCACTTTTTCCATACGAAGGGTAATTTGGTACTTTCAATTGAATAAAGACAAAAAAGGGAGTGTTTGGGGAGAAAAAGGGGATGTGAAAATCATTTTCTACTAGAATTAGTATGACTATTTTTCCATTTTTCCGGATTGGAGGATGGTACATCATCCGACTGTTTATTTGGACAACGAACGGCTCGGATTAAATTTAATCCGACTGTCTACTACATGGTCTCCACCCAAAAAAATATACAAAGAGGGAAATGAAATTATAATTACTCGCACTTTGTTATGACTATCATAGTATCATGGCAGTTCAAAATAGTATCATGGCAATTCCATGTTATTGTCGAGGAAATTGCTCGGGTATATGGAAGGATATAAACGGTGTTGTTGGTCTATTACTGTTTCATTTTAATGATTCATTTATTATTATTATTATTATTATCAAAACCGTTCATTTTATGGAACTAGTTGAAACTAACAACTATACTTAATTCGTGATCGGACATCAGAAACACTTTTATGTTAAACAATTTTTTTTTCAAAAACAAAATGTTAGAATTACAACAAACACATATCTATCACCTGCTAAACGCAAATGTGACCAAAAAATAAAAGCCTGGGTCAGTGCATGAGAGTCAACTATAATGCATTTCGTAACGCAACATAATCTTTTATGCTTCTGATCACATCATTTGATCGTTTTTTTTTTTTTTCTATTTTGCAGTGCATTTGGTTCTCACATTATTTGATCTTGGTAGATTTATATTATTTCCCTAATCCATTACGTTAATTATAGTATCGTCATCTCATCGTCTGAGGTTGCAATAAGTCATTCGAAGCCAAATCATCAATCTACAATATGTGTGTCATTTTGAATATTAAGGACTCTCTTGCTTCTTTTTTTATAAAAATATTGACACAAATTTTTTGGTTCTGACATAAAGATCTATTTCACAATCATTAATGATGTAAAGTAGATCTCCATGACAATCACATAATGAGAAGAGAAAGTCTAGTCACACATTCATTTTTACAACTAAATTTACAGCTGATTTGCCACATTAGCATATAGGCTTATTTTCGACATTCTTTATAAGGGGAACAATTCCAATCTTAAATTCAACTTGATTTATAAAGTGAACGGTTTCGATCATCAAAATGACTAAGCCTGTGTGCTAATGTGTGTGTGCTAATGTGACCAATCGAGTGTAAATTTGGTTGTAAAAATAAGCGTATCACAGGACTTTCCCTAATGGGAAACATTTACATTCATTAATTGGAAAAGATAGGTGACACCTGAAGGACTAGAAAATGTAGATGTTCGACATCCTGTTATTCCCCTTTCACCTCATTACTCATGGTAGGAAAACTCTTAAATGACAAGTCTTTTTATTTTTTTAATCACTTCGAACTTATCACTCTTGGTAAAGCAAAAGTTTAGGTCTTGTTTTGCACTTGGAGAGCTTCTCCGTTATGCTGTCATATTCTTCTGAAATTAATGATGAGTAGTACGACACAGAAAAAAAATTCTTGAAAAGATTTAGGAAATAGAAATCAACGGTTCAGATTCAAACCGTTGATTTCTTTTTCCTCGATCTTTTCGGGAAATTTTTTTTTGTATGCCAACATTTTGGAAAATTAATTCTTTCTACAAAAAAGGAGGATATTTCACATAACTAGCTACTAATCAACACAGACAACACTAAATCTTTTCATTGGTCTTTGGGAAAATCTTATGGCCCCTAGTGGATTTTGTCACAAAAAAATGCATAATAGCAGTCGATAATCCTTGCGGATGTTTCTATCTCTTCGCCATTTTGAATCAGACAAGTGATTGTTATTTTTCTTTCTGCCACTTTGTTCCCGAATCATGTTTTGACTTCAAAACTTAAAATTTACCTCTATACATTACTAGAGTGTAGCAGAACGCATGCATGTGACATTGGAGGGAAAAAACCCCGAAAGGGTTTTCGAGCAAATTAGCTAAAAAGGGAGAAGAAACGAGAACCAAGAAGTAAGTTTTTGACACATCAATTGCAAAAATAAATGTCAGCAATGACATTTGTGGTTGAATAGACAAACGGTCTTGCTAACGGAAGCCCACAGGGCTTTCATTAAGCACAAGAAAAGACTAAAAAAAAAAACATATCCTCCACTACACTTTTTACACTTCTCTCCTTTCTTGACCATAAACAAGTGGAAGTAGAAAGATTTTATGAGGTAAAGGTAGAGGAATGTGTGTTGCACACACACACACACAGAGATCAGAGGGAGCAGCGAACAGAAGGGAGAAACTATAAAACCCGCGTAAAGGCACATGATATGAAGCTAATGTAACAAGAAAGAAAAGAAAAAGAGAAACATTTATGTGTTCTAACAATGGCATATCAGTAACCTCTACCTTCAACCAAAAGGCTTCACATGATTACATCACGAAACACAGCCCATCCAGACGCAGATAACCCTACCTCGAATCTCAATCTAACCCATTACGTAACAAGTACTCTGAATATCGTAAAAATACAAGATAGATGACCAGGCCTATATATTAAGGGAGGAAATCACATCAAACAATTGTCGACACTGGAAAAAAGGGAAATGTGCTTGAAACACGGTCTGTTGAATTCATCAATGCATAAAAGAGACAAGTTTCCTCGACAGACAAGCCAGTCATGGTTATTCACCATTTAATGAATTACTGTTCTTTGGAAACGCTGCAATTTACCTCGCTTGCTATAGCACTAGTACATCAGCATGCAGAAAGCCAGAAACAAGACGAGAATCACTTTATTGTATCATGCCTCGTGAATCTTGAAGCCAAATACTCTTGGAACATATCTCTTTGTTGCTTTTTGTGGCTTGAGATGCCCATATGTCATCAAGAAGAGGTGAGGAAATGTCGTTCCAAAGTAAGTTCCATCAATTTTAAACAAGACGTGCTCCTATTTATAGCAAGGTTTAAAGCAAACAAATAATACAGAAAACTTAACCAAGTAACATAGCGTGAAGGAAAACATAAAAGTCTCATTAGTGTCGAACAAATATGATACTCATCCACCATCATATTCTCCGACAGATTACACTAATTATCAATCTAATCTCTTTAGCTACTCGCTAAGCATTTTAGCTTGGCTTTCAATAGGAACCCATCTGATCTCTTAATGGGCCTAGAATACAAAAAACTTTCCTTCCGTCTTTCCCCAAAATCTATTGAACTATTACACACAGGCAAAGAGTTCATCAATCTAGACAGTGATTTATGGAAGTCCAAATTGCACCACATAAACTAACCCAAGATGGATGATTCAAACAAACAATATCAGGACGTAATCATGTTTGTAGACACAAACTAGGACAATGCTCATAGATACATGAATATCCAGTTTCGAGGTTACCATGTGTATACCATGTACTTTTCAATGAAAGGTAAGTTAAGAAGCCTACGACGCAATTTCATTCATCTTATGCTGACCTTCAAAACATCCGAATTCAGATTCATAATTGAATCATACACGATCATAAACTCCTTGTACAATCCAATACTTGGATGCCAACGGAGCCATAAATTTCATTACGCAGGGGCGAGCCTATATAATTCATAGGAAAATTTTTGAATTTTTTTTCTATATAATACTGGAGGATTTTTTTTCCCTTGCAGAGGCGACTGCCACTACTAGCACCCCGGCTCCATCCCTGCTCTAGTTACTTGCCATAAAATCGGCAAGTCTTAAGAGTGTATTTATTAGCCGATGAAAATAGAAAATCAATATAAGTATTTCGGGCAAAATCTATAGTGTAGGGGAGATCAAAAACAAAAATAGCCCCATTTTTTCCCAAGAGATTCTCCTAGAAATGGGGTCTTGGCACGATAAGAGTACTTTGTGGAGTTTCGGCAAGGCGAGGGAAGCCATCCAGTCTTCGCATCAGCGGAAGCAGTCAAATTTTCTCCTTTTGAGAAATAGAATATGCCACCTTGAGATCATACCACATGTAGCTCCAGGAAAATTTGGAAAATTTGAAAAATAAACTCAACCTCACAGCCGCAGGGCAAAGTGGGAAAAAAATTTCTAAAGTATAAATAGAACTTCAAATAAGTGCTCAACTGCAAATACACTAAGCATACTCAGTTTCTTATATTAGCCCAAAAGAAGAAAATTATTTGCCACTAATTGCAACCAAAGTCGAGGAAGAGGAATCAGTGTGAGGTGGTGGAGGTGATGGTTGAGTAGCGGTGGCCTGCCATGCTAGCAGTAGTATCCAACAAAGTTTGCAGAATTCAAATAAAAGTAGTATACATCATCAAATATTGTGTCCACACTCCCAATCTACATGATAGCCGCTGTGCTAATTAGTAGATAGGGTTTATTGATCTTTTCAGTTAACTTTTCTAGAGTTGGGAAAGGGATTGAAAAGAAAAATCAAATAAAAATACAAAAACCGAGTCTGTCTTGCCCTGTACCGGCTAGAAGAGCTCCTTCTACTTCTTTAATAGTCACAGCAACATCCTAACAAAAGTAGCGAAGAGTATAACTTATATTTTGTCTAATTTCATAGTTCACTTAAGAGGAAGATAAGACAATACAAAGGATTCACAAAGCATGGTTCCATCCTTTCGTAAGTGACAAAAGGATATTAGGAATTCAAGGGAATTCACAGCTTCTACCACACACAGTGAGTGGTTTGTGTTGGTTGTAATGTGGAGAGAGAGAGAGAGAGAGAGAGAGAAAGACTGACCTTCAAGATCACAAAGTCGTTGAACACACATCTAGTTTGTGATTGTATTTTAACTTAGTTTTCCCATTGATTTCTCTATGCGATCTTCTGTGGGATTTCCCATGGGTTTTTGAGCTTCCAATTTCTAGTATCTGGTCTTGACTTTTGCTCATGAGAATGTGTATGTATGTGTATGTGTGTGTGTGTGTGTGTGTGTGTGTGTGTGTGTGTGTGTGAGAGAGAGAGAGAGAGAGAGAGAGAGAGAGAGAGAGAGAGAGAGACGATCATGAGTGTCTTTTACTGTGGCCACTGCTGTTTTGGAAGGACCATTCCCAACAGCAAAAACCGAACATAAGAGCCAAAACTAATTAACATGGGGCTTTTAGTAGCTCAATAATATCAATGACCATGTGAGAGGGAAAGACCATCACCACACTAAGCTGCCCTACTTCTCCATTGACTCAACTTTACACTTTCGAACATTCTTAGACAAATAGATGCCCTTGCCTAAAAGGATAAAAGTTACCTTAGGCTAAAAAAACACTCTTGTTCATCTTTCTTTCTCTTGGAAAAACACTTTCCACCAATAGCGTTTCCATTCAATGAAGGAAGTTGTCATACGTAATTTGTTTGTAAGTGGAAAGAAAAACCTGGTCACCCTGCCCTGCTCCAACCATTCCACCCATTGAACTAAGAAAGTAGAGACAATAAGTGTAATACCCCAGGTTTGGGGGTAGATGGTGTTTAGTCCCACATTGGTTGGTTACATGGGTGATCTTGGGCATATAACAAGCCATATAAGAGACTACTAGTACCTTGGGATTAAGCATTTTGGGTCATGTGGTGTGGCTTGTGGATTCAAATAAAGGTACTGGGCCACTGGTCTACATGAGGCGTTACAAAATGGTATCAGAGCCCCGCCCTGGTCCAAGTGGTGGGTAGGATGCACTCTGCCACCACGAACACCAGGGGAGGTGGCTGGGACTATGCAATGAGGACGTTGCACATCCCTAAAGGGGGAAGATTGTAATACCCCAAGTTTGGGGATAGATAGTGTTTAGTCCCACAATGGTTGTTTACATGGGCAATCTTGGGCATATAACAAACCATGTAAGAGTTAGTACCTTGGGCTTAAGCATTTGGGCCATGTGGTGTGGCTTGTGGATTCAAATAAAGCTACTGGGCCAGTGGTTTGCATGAGACGTTACAATAAGAGTGAAGGGTAGCTTCGTGCCTTCGCACCACAATCCAAACTCAACTTAAACAAATTACCCTGCCTTTACTATTGGCCTTTCCCACCAACAAACTGGACATTTTCGCAAATCTTTTTTTCCTCAGGTCCATCTTAAACATGATTTCTAATTAACCAATTACTCATATTGAGCAAAAGCAAAACCAACTAATCAAGCAAAACCAACTAATCAAGCAAAACCAAAAGCAGTTCCAAGAAAAAGCAAGAAAACAAAAATAAAATAGGAAGAGAGATTGAAGAAATTGATCGTTATCTAACACAATTTTCCTATCATTAAACAGAAACCAATCACTCTCCCATTAGGCAGAAAAAACTCTTCCATGAGGCGTCAAAACATTGAACTGAGAAAGCAAAAAAAATGTAGAAACAGTGAGATAGAGTGAAGGGTAACACCTCGAAATAGTTGCATAAGGCTCTAATAGTGTTCAAATCACTACACCAGAATTAAAACACACTAATCAAAACATCGTTCAAAAAAAGTTAATGGGAAAACATAGAAAATAAAGACCGTACCACTGATTGTGATTTCTTATCAAACCTCGCACAACCTCAATCTGGCAAATAAGCGTATTTTTTACCTATTTGCCAGTTAAAAATCTTTGTCATCCTTGGTGAAACTGTCAGACATTGTGGCACATTACCCTCTCCTTGCTTGCTATTAAAGAATAGGAACAAAGCAGTTGATTATGAATTAGCATGGTGGTGCTTTTAATTAGGTCAAATATTGGGATCCAAAACTAAAGTTACATTGATCACATTTTAGAAAACATGTGATTCCTAAATTATTTCAAGAGCTCAGGTCGGATACCCCATCCCAGGAGGCTTGATGGAGTAATCAAAGGTCAAAGTAACAGCTTTCCTCTCCCCACACCATCAAAGCAACCACCCCCACCGGCATAGTGATCCCCATCAAAGGCAACTACACATAATGATCCCCATCACAGGCAACTACTAAGTATAGTAAAACTATGGGAAATTTATCAAAATGGTCCCTCTAGTTTCACCCCTGTCTCGATTTCGTCCCTCTATTTTCAATTTCACTTTACCGAACTCTGTAGTTTCAATTTTGGTCGAATTGGGTCCAATCGTTAATGGACGTTTGTAATGATAACGGAAATCCCAATTTGGGGGTTTTTTTAGGGCAAAATAGACTTCTTGCCCATCCTTCTTCTTCCCCAATTTGTAACTCTAACCCTAATCCTTTCCATTGCAAAAAAAAAATACACAAAACCATTTATATCAGAACATACTAATGCCAAGAAAAATTTGTTATTATACAGACTTCTATCCTTTTATATCTAGATAAATTTGAAATTTTTATGAGTTAATGGATATTCAATCAACTTATGAAAAACGAACCCCTCTTGAATCCAACTTCAAAGTGGGTTTTAGCTTCAGATTTTTTGGATTTCTGGTTTGTGGTGTGGGAATCTGACCAAAATGGGTTCTTAACCAAGGAAAGAGTTTGGAATCGAGTGTCGAAGTTGGGCTCAGTACAGATTCAGTAGTATCAAAACTACTACTGAACCCCTTCGAACGAAAACCAGCGAATAATTTTGGAGAGAGAAAAATTGATGATGTGGGTTTTGGGTAATTTTCCGTCGGTGAGCTGTAATCCGCCATTAGAGCTATGGAGATTAATTAGACAAGTGATCAAATGTGAAGATGTGAGCACAATTTTGACAAACCCAATACAAACACATGAACACAAGCAAACAAAACAAATTCCTTATCTATCTCTCTAGGAGTACCTTTTCTTTTTGTTTGCTTTAACACTCGCTTTAATTGATTGTGTCTTTAACCAATTGGTAGGATTTCAGCAAATGGCTTCTTTCTTTCTTTTACGAACATAAAAGATCCATGACCTTTAGATATAGACAAAGACCCATAAATCAAAAGGACCTGATAAAACAAAAAACTCCTCTCTCTCTCTCTCTCTCTCTCTCTCTCTCTCTCCTCTCTAGTTTGTGGGTATAAATCAAATGGTTTTGTGTATTTTTTTTTTTTTGCAAAGGAAAGGCTTAGGATTAGGGTTACAAATTGGGTAAGAAGAAGGATGGGCAAAAAAATCTATTTTGCCCCTCAAAAACCCCCAAAATTGGGATTTCCATTATCATTACAAACGTCCGTTAACGATTGGACCCAATTCGACCAAAATTGAAACTACAGGATTCGTTAAAGTGAAATTGAAAATAAAGGGACGAAATCGAGGCAGGGGTGAAACTAGAGAGACCATTTTGATAAATTTCCCTAAAAATATAAATTCTACAATTTGTACACAGCTTCTAACCAAAAATTGAGTGACCAAAACACTTCCATGCTATAGTTCGAATAACGAATTGTAAGAATAGGATTTCATGCTTTTAGGGGCCAAATTAATTGAAATTCCAATTCACATTTTCGGAAAAAAGTCAAATTAATTGTAATCTTTCTTTCATTGTGCTCTTTGGGTCTTGAGCGGGATGTGTTCCAAGTGGTTGCTCCAGGGCCAAGCATGGTTGATTCTCCATCTGGGTTTCCACCATTCTCCTCCTCAGTTGAGCTGGGATTATCTGTCTCTCTCAATTCAGTCCTATTTCTGGGTTTTGTGGCATTTTGGTTAATGCACCCAAAAAAAATATTTAAAAAGCATACCCTGTATCCACGGAAAGCTATTTGAATTTTGATGGCTGCCACTTCCACATTTGATTTGCCAGCAAACCGAGTCACGGAAGTGAGTCCAACAACCTATACAGCTGCTGCAGTGGTAGCAACTGCAACGGAGTAAAAATGTTCAGTTTGTTCATCCTCCAGTTCAATCGGTTTCACCTCTTCTAACAGAGGACAATGTGACAGTTTCCGAAGGTGAGGAATTGGGAACTGCGGATTTTTCCTTCCCAGACCATTTCTTCTCTGACTTATTTGCTTTCTGCAAAACAGACACAAAATGTGTCAGCCCTATGAAATATAGAGGGCTTCTACACATCCCCAGAATTTTTCACTGGTTTATACCATTGCACATTTGGCAAGAGATGATTCGTCCTGATATTTTATTCATGTAATCTCTTGCAAACACAAGTATCCAACTAAGCAATGAAATACGTTGGCAACAAAATCCGGAGACACAAAGAGCATCTCTTAAATTCATAATGCTTACAGGAAAAACCAAAGCAATGTATGAAAACTTTCCAAACCTGGCCTTTCTTTTCCTTGGACTTTGGACTGAAAGCTTTCTTCAAAGCTCCAAATCAATTTATCTGGTAAATCTCTAAAATGTTAAAAGCCCTACTTCAGCACAGGAACCCTACTAATTCATATAAGAAGCGCACATATTGCACGATATAATCTTGAAAAGAAAGAACCCTAATTATATCAAGAAATCATGGAGTAAATAAGCATTAATAAACCTACGAATGTATTCTCAGGAACATTAATTGGTGATACATCTGCAAAGGTTGTACGAGTGTATGAGTAAACTAAATTTAATGGTTCCATTTTCAGTATTGTAAGGTTTGGCATCGTATGGTAGTAGGACTCTAATGCAAAAAAGACACGAGGAGGACTCCTATGCCAAAAAAGACACGAGGTGGAATGTTGTGAAATTTTATTGTACTCGCAAGCGCACGAATCGTATTGAAGTATAGTAATGCAAGTGCGAGCTCGAACCCACAGGGACTTGTATTTTTTTAATAGGAAAACTAAATAAATTTAAACCAATAAGACCCTAACCTAGTTGACAAAAGTTTTGATTGATTTTTTAATTAAAAATTAAATTAGCAATAGTGAAAACAAATAAATAAATTGATGATTCAACGAACTTGATGAGAGAAAAGTGACTAAGGTTTCAGAATCCACACTCATGTATTCATAGCAATTATTCGCAAACTCTTATTTATTTTCCAACACTTCTTCACAGTAATTTGGTGGCTAAACTCTTTTACCGTGGAAAATATCATCGTTAAGACCGTTTAATGAAATTAACTTGTGTGCGCTCCTCCTCGCCTTAATGTTCAAGACCAAAAAATCATATGTATCCGTTCGCAAACAAATCACAAAAGATATCTAGTACTTGAAATCGAAAGCTATATAATAGGGCTTAATAATTAGCTAGTAATCCCAAATCATGGAAAAAACATGATTGAATCCATATTCAACATTACCAACTAAATTAATATGAGATTGGAGCGATTATTCGATTAAATCAACCATCCGGAAAATAAATAAAGAGAATGTAAATACTTACTACAAAACATGAGGCCTCATCCTCAACCTTAGCCTAAAATATTTAGCTGCCCATGCGACGACTAGCAACCATTGAAATCCTTAATGACATATGAAGCTAACTTCTCCTCTCTCTTTTTCTAGCCGTCGTCTTGTTCGGCCGCAGCCGCGGTCTGAATGGTATATGCGCCCAGTCCTCCAGCCGAACTCCTTGTCTTCCTTTTATAATTTGCCCAGCCGTGTAACTCAAGGGCAAGAAAATATTGAATAGTATTTGTTTCCTAAACCAATTCTCTTAGGCCAATAGCACAATTGCATTTCCCTTATTAGCATCAAGTCCACCGGCCTTTATTTGTATTGTTGTTGCATGTAGCTTCCTTGATGCTTACCAAAGCCCCACGTGCTATGCTCTCATATTGAAACATTGAAATTTACTTTCCTAACTAAGATAGAGTATAGAATTTCCTTTGTTGATTTGTTTGCCTTTACCTAATTAGCAATGAGTCCACCGCCTCATTCTTTTCGTTGCTACTGCCGAGATTCCTTATAGAAGAAAATAAATAAAATATCCTCTCCGAAATTGACTCCGGATTTTACTTCCACACCAAGTAAAAATTTGACTTTGCATTTCTTTAAATCTAACCGTCGAAATATAAGGTGTTATCATATTTTTTGCCTGCAAATAAATAAATCAACATGAATTACCAAAAAGATAACAACAATGCATAATTAAGCACGATAAAGAACTAACAATATGGATATAAGGACCGCTACGTGTCAATATTTTAGGCTCATCATGGAATAAGTATTGTTTTCCGAAAAAGACAATACGAATCGTGGGATGATTTGATTTTTGGGCGACTTGTTCAAAAGTCCTTAGCAAAGGATTTGTAGCCCCGTTAATCCACCAAACAAATTTATAACCCATCCAAAATTGTGGGGAATTTAATCAAAGAAGAAGAAATGGGTTTACAGTAACTACCTACCTGTGGAATTCTCGTCCTACGCTTATAGTTTATTTTCAATTTAAAATGGGAAACCCTAATCCTTGAACAAACTAGGGTTTCAATTTTAAGAACCCTAATTTGATTCTCAATTCATATGATTGATCATAGGTGCCAGTAAGGGTTCCAATGCTCTAAATTGAATTCGCATAGGGGTCAGTAAGAGTTCATGGAAGTGGTCTTGCACCTTTGATTCTCAATTCATATGATTGATCATATTTGAAATCAAATTAGTTCTAGGAATAATGTGTCTGTATGATTAAACGAGTGCTCGGAGTAAACATGTTTCATGAAACAATTATGGTTGTGTCAACTAAGGATTAAGAAACAATGTTGGAACAAAATGTTTGCAACGCAGGAATTGTTTCTCTTGCCATAACTTATCTTTTTTAAACTGTCATCCTATTAGAAATCATGTCTTCTAATATGTCCGAGGTGGCTTAAGTAATTTTAATTCACTTAATTTTGTACCACATATGAACATGTATATATGAGTTCATCTTCCATGCAATGCCTGGTTTTAGTGGTATAACTAATTATATTGCTATTTGTTCTTGAACCAGTAGATGATGTCGCCAGAGTCTGTTCCGTCGGCAATGCCTCCTCCTGTAGTAGAAGAAGAGGTATGGCATGGATACAGTGAAGACGAAGTAGAGGTGTGGAGTGGTACTTCAAACAAAGAAGGTGATGAGATAGATGGGATAGACACTAATGAGAATGGGAAGGAGGCAAAAACAAATTGTGAGGATACACTTGAGGAACTGCTTTGCTCCTTACTTTGTTATTTAATGGCGTGCCCAAAGCGTAGGGCTAATGTCGGAGTTAGCAATTTACCGGTAAGACCGGATCAAATCCTCAGGGACCGAATGTACCGAATGTGAAATTTGTCTTGCGCGTGATGGTTTTTTAGCCTTCAAGCGGCAAACTTTGATTTGTGATTTGGGGTGGAATTCTCTCGACTTCGAGAATGACTTAGAATTTGATTGAAAACTAAATTAAATTAAGGCAAGGTCTAGGGGATTTCAACGGCCATGACTTGGGCCGATTCATTCTCCTCTACGATAACCGGCTCGGAGATGTCGTTAAACATCTCCGAACGGAAGATTTGATACTTAAACTCATTTAACTAGAAATGGTGTTTGGCAAAGCCTAGGAATTTTCGGTTCAATTGGCAAACGGCCGAGTTGACATCGCCCTAAGCATCACACGTGCCAAGTAGATAAACCCTTGGCTACGTGTGATCAAAGAGGTTAACAAACCCTGTCTTTGGTACGTAAAATTAATCTTAACTCTTTGCTAAACAAACGATGTGTACAACATGGCGAGGAGAGCGAATCAACCGGAGTCACGGGGTGTTAATCACCCCATGACCAAGCCTAAACGACTACTCACTAATCATGATTAAACTAACCTTAATTAGAAATTTGAAGGAAATAAAATGCATGCTAAACTTGTAAATAAACTTGATTATAATGTTGAACCTAAGTTTGCCTACCACGCACAAACAACAAATTCAAACTTGAGTTTTCAAAGGAGAGAAGCTAGAAAATTAAGAACAAGATTTAAGCAACAAACTTTGAAATAAACTAGATTTTATAGAAGGTCTAAAGAGTACAAGAACTCTTAATGAACTAAGAAATGAAATACAACAACTACTTACTTGAGTTTTTGAAAGAAATAACTTGGAAAGCTTGAAGAACACAACAATGGAAGAAAAACTTAAAGTTTAACTAAGGCTAGGTAGGTAGAGAAGACAGATAGAGGGAGGGAGAGATATATATAAACACCATTTCTCTCTCACAAAAATATCCTAAAAGCAACTAAAAGTAGAAGTTTCCATAAGTGGGGAGTAATAAAGTTGCTCAAAAAGACTTACTGGGCCAGTTGGATCGATCCACAAGCAAGAATGGATCGATCCAAGTAGCTTAAAACCTCCCCGTCCATAAGTTGGATCGATCCACTAGCAGAATTGGATCGATCCAAAGTCCTCTGTTCAGCTTTTTTGCAAGGTTGGATCGATCCAACTCTGCCTATGGATCGATCCAATTTGCTTCTTCAGGCAGATTTTTTACCCGACTTCGCGGGCACGCCCCGGCTTCGTCTGAACTCGAAATGCGGCGATTCTTGAACCGTTGGAAAGCTCTATGAGTCTACTTTCAAACCCAGTTGATCTCATTGTCATGGCCTTTGTATCTTGAGAGCTATAAGCCTTTACCTATCAGTGTGTCAGATTTCCTCGAGACTCATAGCTCTAGATTTCTTGTTCCTTTGTTCTGGGCCTTCCTTGAACCTTCCAAAGCTCCTTAAATCGACTTCTAAGCTTCGGCAATTGTCCTCCACGGCATTGAGGGACCTTGGGTACTTCCGGATATAACCGGGAGTCTTTGCAAGCCTTTGGAAACGGATTTAGCCCTCCGGCTTGATCGAGTGTCCTTTGAACTTCTCGAGCCTCAGTCAAATCTTCGTGTCTTGGCTCTCGAGGCTCGGTGGTGGGATGACATGGGACACGTGGCCCTCGGATCCTTGGGATTCGTCCCGGAGCGCTTCAAATGCGCTTTATTCCATGGTTTTACCTGAAGTTACGAAAAACACACTTTGCGCAACATCAATCATATCAAGCACTAAAACGCGCGCGTGTGTGACCTAAACGAGCTAGATGAGCCCAGATACCCAGATATGTACAATATTAGGGGCTCATCAGGAACCGAAGGTGGGAATGACATTCCACACATCAGACGAAGTTTATTTGTATTACTCGAGATATGCTAAACAAAAAGGGTTTGCTATAGTTAAAAGAACATCGAGAAAAGGAATAGATGGAAAGTTGAGGGATGCGACTCTTTCATGCAGTCGTGCGGGAAAGGCAAGGGTGAGAACAAGCAATCCAGTCAAACCAAGGCCACAATCAAGAATTGGTTGTCCAGCTCACGTTACGGCTGTTATACTTTTGGATGGAAAGTGGGGGTCAAGCTGGGTTGTTTTAGAGCACAATCATGAACAGAGCCCGGGAAAGGTGAGGTTTTTCAAGAGCAATAGGTGCTTGATGACAACGTAAAAAAGAGGCTTGAAGTGAATGACTTAGCCGGGATTAGATTGCACAAGAGTTATATATGACTCATTTCAAATTGAAGCTGGGGGACCTGGCGAGCTTCGATATCTTGAGAGGGATTGCAGAAATTATTTGGACAAACTTCGGCGATTTTGACTTCAACAAGGAGATGCCGAAGCGATGCATAGTTATTTTATGAGAATGGAAGCTGACAATTCTAACTTCTTCTTTGCAATGGATTTGAATGAAAAGGGTCGACTGATAAATGTATGTTGGGCTGATGCAAGGAGTAGAGCAACTTGTAAGGAGTTCAGTGATGTTGTGACATTTGACACAACTTACTTGGTAAACAAGTATGACATGCCTTTTGCTCCATTTGTAGGCGTGAATCATCATGGTAAGCCGATATTATTGGGATGCGGACTCATCTCTCATGAAGTCACAGAGACATTTGTGTGGTTATTCAAGACTTGGAAAAGTTGCATGTCGGGCCGTGCTCCGAACGAAATTCTAACTGATCAATGTGCGGCCACGAAGAATGCTATTGAAATTGTATTCCCTGATACCCGACATCGGTGGTGCATTTGGCATATAATGAAAAAAGTGCCAGACAAGTTGACAAGGTACGAGAAATATGAATCAATTGGTTGGTGTTTGCGCCATGCAGTTTATGAATCCCTATCAATTCAAGAATTTGAGGATACTTGGAAAGAGTTCATCACAAAGTACAAACTTCAAAGTAACACATGGTTACAAGGGTTGTATATGGAGAGAAATCGGTGGGTGCGTGCAAATTTGAAGGATGTATTTTGGGCGGGAATGTCATCCACACAAAGAAGTGAGAGTATGAATGCATATTTTGATGGATACATTCATTCCAAGACGACCTTGAAACAGTTTGTAGAGCAATATGAAAATGCATTGGCAAACAAGGTGGAAAGCAAAAAACTGGATGATATGAGAAGTTGGAGCTCTTACATCACGTGCATAGATGATGATGATAAGTTGGAGAAGCAATTTCAAAGTGTTTACACGCATGACAAGGTTAAAGAGTTTCAAAAAGAATTGGCCGGAAAAATGAGGTGTCATTCGTATATAAAAGAAGAAGGTCAGGTTGTGTCCGAATATGAGGTAAAACAGTGGGTTGCATTTGGAGAAGGAGACGAGTGAACAACGAAACAAGTGTCATTTACTGTCCATTTTAATGCTGAAACAAATGAGTCACATTGTAATTGTGGATTGTTTGAGAGTAGAGGAATGTTGTGTAGACATCAACTGATTGTGTATGATGAAAGGGGAATTCAAAAAGTGCCTGACAAGTATGTCTTGAGAAGATGGTGCAAAAATGTGAAAATGGAGCACACTAAAGTTAAGATCAAGTATGATAACTCGACACCGACAATTGAGGCCCAGTGACATGACAACATTTGCAAACTTTATAATGGCATTGCGGATTTTGGGGAAGTTTCTCAAGAAAAATATGAACTGGTGATGAAACGGGGACACGAGCTAAAACAAGAGCTGATTGATGGTTCGGTTGTTTATGAAAGCAATATGGCGCATGATACTCTTGATGATTCTTTGTCACTTGGAAATGGAGTTTTACCTTCAAAACAAAGCACGAACATACTTGACCCAGAAAACCAAAGAAGAAAAGGGAGACCGTCGACAAAACGGAAGCAAGGTTTTGGGGAAAAGCAGTTAAGAAGAAAAGGGAAACAAAAAAGAAGACATTGTCCAATGGAAAAAACAAGGTATAAGTTTTTTTAATTTGCTACTTACTAGTTAATCTAGACATATAGATATTTCGATGAATGCTTAGTAGTTTAGTTTATTTGCTAATTTCAGGAGGTTGAGGAGATTGCGGTTGGCGATGTGTTCGGGACACAAGAGAGTGTTGCAAATGTAAATGTAAGAATCTATTTTTTTTCCTTTCGTTCTCATTTCCTATTTCATGTTAAAGTTATTGATAATCCCTTATTTTTATTGTTGGGCAGTGTTACCGGAGCTCTTACATGGGGCCACCAATGTGGCCAAACATGATGCCACATAATATGCGACCAAATATGATACAAGGCGAAAGCATCTTCCCATATTCTCCAAGTTTAGGCCCAACTGCATCGACCTTTAACCAATTGGTGAATTACTTTCCAAGTTCACAAGGCAACGTGCCAAGTTTATTGGATGGTCAAGTGTGGAGAGGGCAACCATTTTCTATGCCAAGTCAAGTTTGGGTAGGAGGACAATCAAGTTTGTTGGAAAGTCAAGGGCACGGTTGGCGAGGACAATCAAGTTTTTTAGAATAGTTGCTTGCTTCCAATGGATAATGATGAATTTGTATAGTTATTTTTGTGGCTTATGACATTGATGAATCCGTATTGTTGGAGTATTAGTAATGTTTTTTGGTACTTCAGAGGATAGTAGTCGTAATGTTGGACTCTTTTGGAATCATGAATTTGTTAATGGAAATGTTAATGTGAATGTGGCAATTTAATACGATTTGGATCCTATCTTGTGTTCTTGTTACTCTGTCGTGTAAATGAGTGTAAGGGTGCAAAAAACTACCATTTTTGTTATGGTATATGTCCATTTTTAAAGTGTATTTGACTCCATTTTTTTAGGGTATGTCCATGTTTGATAGTATGTATATAACTAGTTGACAGTTGGTAACTGACAGTTAGTCATATAGCTTGCATTTTTTGGGTCATTAACATCGAGATAGTTTCATGTATCTTTACCCTTTTCCGTGAGTTATGAGATTAGCATTTACTGAGGTGTTTTATACTAAAAATCTGACCGGATTAGCATTTAGTGATGTTTGTTTATTCTAAAAAAAAGTCACCACAAGAAAATCTTATGTGCTCTATAATTCACCTAATAGATTCAGTATTCATTTTTGATGCATTTTTCATGTGCAAGTTTGTTCCGGAAAAAATTTGACAGCATCTCCCCTATTTTTTGGCCTAGCCCGACGTATCAACGTCTCATCCGTCACTCAACAATAGCAGGAAAGACAGTTTAAGTGGATAAAACAGGTTTTGGGGGGCTGAATTGTGTACGAGTGCTAGTTCCGGACAGGCCCGACCCTGAGATTTCCGGGGCCCTAAGCAAAATTTGATAATGGGCCCCTAATTTGTTTTTCTATATAATAATTGTTCCAATTGAAACAATCTAAAGCCATTTGGTCGGTTGTTATTGGCTTGAACATGGGACTCCTTGCACCCTTAGGTTGCAAGTTCGACCCCTTAAGTAGGCGGCTTGAAGGCTTTTTTCCGTAAAAGTTAGGAAAAAATTATGCTAACCACGCCTGATGGAGGATTCGAACCCGTGTCAACATGCAAGTGCAACACGCTTCTAACCACCGCAGCTGACTACGTGTTTGAAAAATTCTTGACATACATAATATTTATTATGATCTAGTATTTGGGGGCCCTATTTTTTGGCCAAAAACAGGAGGCCCTAGGTGGCCGCCTTTTCGGCCTATGCCTAGGGCCGGCCCTGGTTCCGGAAAAAAATTTGACAGCATCTCCCCTAATTTTGTGCCTAGCCCAACGTCTCATCAACCAGTCAACAATAGTAGCAAACACATTTCATATATTAGATTCACGCCAAGTCATACTCAATCGACAACAGCAATCATGTTTCAAGTCCAAACTTCATTTCAAAGAACACTTTTACAAGCAAGAATAAGTCATGGCATTCATTACTCTTGAACAAGAAAAAATACATGAATCCAGGTTTTACATATGTCCAATAACCTAGCTCTATGTACAAACAAAAAGAAATAGAAGAAGCCTAAGTGTCTAGCTTCGCTTTTTGATTTTGTTGACTGGAGGCTGCATAATTTCATCCTCTTTCTCATCGTCCTCATTCTCGTGCTCATCATTCTCACCCTGGCTGCCAAAAAAGAAACCAGGTTTTTCCAGATGCCAGGTAGATGACTGTTACAGTCCTTGAGCATCCAAGTTAGGCTTTGATGGGTACTCAAGACCCTGAAGTGGAAGGACTGAGAGCGGAGGAAGGTACTGTTGTTGCTTTCTCTTCGGAAGGCCTCACTGTATCAACCTGGTTCTTGGTGCTCAATTCTCTTTGCAAGGAAACTACTTCTTCATCCTATTAAATATGGAAAGTAAAGCTCGTCAACACATGCAAGAAACTGCAGTAAATTTGAGACAAGGGAATAAATGGAGAAAGTAAAAGAAAAAGAAGCAATGAGAAGTATTAAACCAATACTCTCCTATCCCCATTTGTTTGTTCTCCCTTTTCTTTTCTTTTTCTTTCCGTCATGCTTTTTTGATAGCGTCGACAAATTCTGTATTCGGACTCAACAAGGATCTCAACTAATCCTTTTAGACCAAGTTTTCAGAATCATATAATAGAGAATAGATTGAAAATTGAAATATAGAGGACTTTTAAGATGTCCACAATAGAGAAAGGAAAAAAAAAATGAACAGACTGAGTACACCACATGCCCATGATTTGCAACCTTTAGGACTTGTTTGTTTCCGGATTGGATTTCAGGATTGAACATCCCTTGGATATGACATCCACAACATATGGGATGAACATAACTAAGAAGATGTGGTTATATTAATGCTCTCAGAATTTATTCATACATCTATAATTCTTCTAAACTGGTACCATTGGAAATAGATTGGTCATGACTACGATAATATTCTTAGGGAACAAAGATACAGAGAAGTTACAATAGTTATTACAAAACCAACCTCTTTACCATTATTCATATTCGCTTTAGAGTTTAGACTCCATCTATGCATGTATCTAACACCAAAAATTAGATTAAAAAATAGCTTCTTGTGAATAGCTTCTTGTGGAGATCACTCCATGGCTGCGCCCACATTCCAAAATTAGATGAAAAAATAGCTTTTGCAAACAAGGAAGTACCACATAAGCACAATAGTTCGATCATAACAACAAAGAAAAGTAGGAAGAATACATGACAAACTTCAAAGAAGTGTACTAGAAAGATAGGCTTAGAATTTTTAGACTTGTTTAAATTAGTACGGTTTCCAAGTTTGCACCACAAGGGTTCATCAGGAATATGATCAAACTCTTCACAGGTATCCATCTCTATTCTTGTGTGATGCAGGAGTACCAATCACTAATATGCATATCTAATATAGGAACTCTTGAACTGAACTCCATCATAAAACGAAGAGACATAGGGAAGGGTGACAACTGACAATATTCAGAAAACAATACTCTATTTTACAAAATATCAGACACTCAAGTTTCACAAATTAACATGTCAAAATAGAAAATATCAACAGTTAAAACAAAATGAGCAACAAGTATACAACAGTTCAAACACAGTTGAGTATCAGGTGACATCAACTAGTTGTAGAAAATATCAATTTGTAGAAATATCAATTTGTAGTTCAAATAACTAGAAACTAAAAATTACGTGGTTTGAAACCTACTTGGAATCAGGTGGTTCGAATTAGGGGTCAAACAAGGGGTTTTCGAACTAGGTGGTTCGAATTAGGGGTTCCAAATAGGGATTTTCAAATTAGGGTTCTCAAATTGGAACCCTAGTTTTTCCAAAGGATTAGGGTTTTCAATTGGGGTTTATCTCTATGAATGGAAAAGCTGAGAGAGAGAGACAGAGACCTTCGGCCTGAGGGTTCGAAGGGAGAGCGGTCGAAGCTGGTGTCGGTCGTCTGTTTCCAAGGGTTCCCTGTGGTGGTAGTGGTTGCCGGAGGTGGAGAGAGAGGCGGGAGGAGCTGGGTCGAGTTGGGTCGCCGGTGGTGGTGCTAGTGCTCGCCCTCTCTATCTCTCTCCCTTTCTCTCTTTCGTCCAACATGGAATGAGGCGGGGGAGGGAGCCCGATCTGGATTTTCAAAATTTTGGTTTTTTTTGTTTTTTTTTTTTTTTGCTGGGTCGTCAGTTTCCAAGGGTTCCTCTGCTGCCACTTATTCTTTCTCAAGTCAATAGAATCTTTCAGCATGAATCTTAACCTGGAAGACAGATTCATGTTGTTTGACAACTTCGCCATCATATCAAAATATGCATCCATATGTGGCTT